>JAOWBB010011984.1:0-66351 GCA_028565995.1 Ricinus marginatus
CGGGGTCGTTTGACTCTGACCGGCGGGCTGCCGTCGTCTGCGGTGTTCCTCAGAATTCGGTTTTCGGACCGATTCTGCGGTGCATCGCGTACGACGTTGTCCTAACATCGTATTCGTTAGTTATTAATATAAATATTAAATAAGTCCTTTCCTCATCGTATTCTCGGTATTGTTAGTATTAGTTACCTAGTATGTATCTCACGTGTTATGAGGATGACACGCTGATGTTGGTGTCGGGCGGTGATGTCCAAAAGACAATCCGCAGAGCCGAGCACGGAGCTGAGCTTCTTATTGGGCGAATTCTGAGCCTCGGACTGATGGTGGCACTCCACAAGATGAGACCCTCTGGTTTCTCGGTCGTCGTCGGAGACCGCCTCCCATTCGACTCCTCTTCGGCGACATGGCTGTGGAGTTGCGACACTAGATGAAATATCTCGGTCTCATACTCGACAGCCGATGGCGCTTCCGTGCGTACTTTAAAGAGGTGGTGCCCTGGGCTGAGGCGGTGGCCGGCTTCCGATTTTCTCCTTTACGCCTGGGTAGTTCTGTCCGTACTTTTGTCGGTGCCCTGACTGTATCCCGTCCTCCCAGGCGACAGGTAGATAGCGTGCACAGGCAGATAGCGATCCTTGTCATCCGGGGTATTTCTGAATTATTTGAACTAAATTTTTGTTTTGTTTTGGTTGTTATAAACTGAGTGCCTGGTTCGGCAGCATCTGGCGGGTGCAATAGTTACTATGTCAAGTGTAGACTTTGCAGCTGCCACCCAGCTGTGATTAGGGGTATCACAGGAAGGTTTTTAGCGGGTATGGGTTCATTATTCTTCTTCTTTTCTCTAAGTTGATGGGTAGTGAACCGAGTCCCACACTGGCTGTCGGCTCGCGCGGCAGTCGTGCGTAACTGCATTTTCTCTCCTGCCGCAAAAAAAAAAAAGAATAAAAGTCATCCGGGAGTATAGGACCATTTCTGAAGCCGCGGCGGCGGTATAGTCGGGGATTCCACCCGTAGATCTGCTGGCGGAGGAGCACGCGGAGGCTTACGAGCTTCGTCGGCGCGCGATCGAAACTGGCACCGACTTGCCATCCCGTGAGGCGACAAGGCGCCATTCGGAAGTGGCAGGTTCACCTGTCCACGGCTTGAATTGTCTCACGTTCAGGATGACGCAGATGCTGACCGGGCACGGGTGCTTCGGAAGGTATCTGTTTCGCATCCGGCACGAGCTCACGGACGTTTGTCACCACTGTGGCGATCGCCCGGATAGTCACACTCTAGTGGATTGTCCCACCCGGGTGGCGGAGCGGCGAGCCTTGTCTACGATTGTCGGTGACGATCTTGCTGTCGGCAGCGTGATCAAGGTCATGCTCCTAAGATGGCATGAGATTCCTTCGCTGCTTTCTGAGAAGGCATCATGCGCCAGAAGGATGGGGCGGAGAGGCTACGGGAGAGTCACGACCGACTCTCCGTTCCTCCTCGCGGATTGAGTCATCAGATTTGCCGCGAAGATCGCACGCCGCTGGAATAATTTCAGCTGCAGCCTAATCTAACCTTCAGGCTAAGGCCTCACGAGTGACGACTTTAGGAGACGTGGGGGATGAAGAACATCCGTTCTTGATATCTTCCTTCCACAGGTGACGGCAATCATCTAGGGAGCACGCAGTGCTGTGGTTAATGGCAGCGCTGCGCGATGCTGTAAAGCGTGTTTCGAAGTACGCGAAGACTGATGCTATCGCTGCCGGATGTTGCCGGCCTCTGACACCGATTGGAGGCTTTGGAGGCTCGCTCCAAGTCGTACGAATGTCTGCGGCATTGTCGGAATCGCCACCCCTCAACAAGATTGAGTCGGGCAGGGGCTTCGTCGCTGCCACCTGGGAGCCTTCCTGGTGTTGGGATGCTACGCGTCTCCGAACAGGATTATTGAACAATAAGTTTGTCTGAACGTTCATTTTGAAAGTGAAGAAAGAAAATTAAATTTTTCATTGTTCTATACGTGATGATGTATGATGCATAAAAATTTTTGATATTTTTTGGAATAGTTATTTCTACTTCACGTGCTTTTAATGCGACAATTTGTTTCCTCGAGGAACTACTGGATCGCGTCGATTCTTGCATTCGCAGATAGGTTGCTCGTGTTCGATTATTTCAGCACTAAGTGCACAAACTTGGGGTTGTGCCCGGACGTAGAGTCGGGGTAGTGCTCTTCATGAGTGGGCGGAGGGGCTGGAGTTGCGGCTCGGTGGCGACGTGCATTTGCCGGAATGGGGAGTACATCGTGGACGTTGGCTTTGCCACCTGTTCCGGCGCCCGCTGCATATCGGACTGGCGGGTGATGGAGTCCGCGGAATATCTATCCGATCACCAGTACATCCCGATGCGGGAGGAGCTCTTCCGCACTTCGGATACCTCCGTTTGCCGACAACTGGAGACCGTGAGGATCGGTCCCTGCTGGGCGGTTCTCCTCCTTAACGGGGACGCTCTAGTGGCAGCGACCCACGCGACATTGCCAACGCGTTCAATACCATGCCTTGGCGAGCAATACTCGAGAGTCTCGGTCATCACCGTGTTCCTCAGTATCTGCGAGTCTTGATCGCGGACTACCTTCGTGAAAGATGGATTCTGCTTTCGGACTCATCAGGCACTGTCCGGCGGGCGGCCGTCGCCTGCGGTGTTCCCCAGGACGGATACATGTTACTCGGGGGGATATGTGGTGCGTCACGTACGACGTCGTCCTACCCTCACCACTCCCGCCTAGTATCACTCTCACGTGTTATGAGGATGACACGCTGATGTTGGTGTCGGGCGGTGATGTCCAAAAGACAATCCGCAGAGCCGAGCACGGAGCTGAGCTTCTTATTGGGCGAATTCTGAGCCTCGGACTGATGGTGGCGCTCCACAAGCTGAGACCCTCTGGTTTCTCGGTCGTCGTCGGAGACCGCCTCCCAGTCGACTCCTCTTCGGCGACATGGCTGTGGAGGTGCTTACGTTTGGGCGGTTTTGTCCGTGCTTTTGTACGCCCCCCCCCGTTTGGCATAGCGCCCTGACTGCGTCCGGTCCTTCGCAGCTGGGTGGAGCGTCGCCATGGTATGCTCACATTCAGAATAACGCAGGTGCTCCCTCATCGGAGCGGAGAAGAGATGGGAAATCTGACCGCCGCTACCCGCCATGCTAGTTGACCGGTTAGCTCGAGCGTATCTGTCACGTTCTGCAGATTAGCTTAGTTAAGCTAAGAGCACTTGTGCGTATAAAAGTAACTTAATCAAAGTTTTTCTTTTTGCTTCCCTTTATTCTTCCTATTATTTATTCCTTGTTCTTTCCATTTCTGTTTCGGTATTCCGGCACCGCTATGGCGGGTGTCCGTGACCTACCTAACGTCCTCCACGATGATATTGACCCCCAGATTCTACGAGTAATCAACCGAATGAGATTTGAAGGATTGACTCCCGAAGGATGATGTTGAAGAGAGCTGTTGTTCGGAGCTGTCTACTCATTCATCAGCTGTTGAGGAAGTACATAAATATGATTGTTCCGGTGAAGAAATCGAAAATGTTCCGGTTGTGTTAAAAAACACGTTACTAGTAGAAATAGTGACTCTAGTGATAGTGACGAGAACCTTTTCTTTAATGGATCAGTTCATGATGAAATATATTGATTTATAAGTGCTACGAACTATTCAGACTTATATAAAACCGATTGTGACGTTCAAAAAGATATGTTCTGGGGCATCAGTTGCCTAAATCCCAAAAACGTAAGTGATTGGTTAGTGGACTGTGAAGTGGACTGGTTAAAGTGGAAATTGAAGTGGACTGACGAATGTTCAGTCCTGGTGAAACTGACAATTCCTTGACATACCCTGAATAACCGCGTGGACCTGTCCCTCCAAGTGTAACAACTTTTACTAACTCCAATATGAAAACTGATAAAACTCAAGATAGTATCAAGAAAAACAATAAAGCAACTCATAAACTAAACGATAACACTCGCAACTATCTAATGGGTAATTGTTCAGGTAATTTTGCAAAAAAAATAATTCGGAATCATGTAAAAATACTAAAAATTTTTTCACCCAGTTATAAAAATCGAAAATTGTATTTGTCTGTCGCGGAGATCATTCATCGTGAATGCAGACGCGATCTGTCTCACCGTCAAAAGGTACCTATAAAAAGACCTCGGATTTTCCGCCGCAGTTGAATCTAAGATAGTCTCTGACTGTCGACTGCTTGTCTCATTATGCAGTATGATGTTGCGTGACGACAAACTATCAAGTTCAGACATGTCTCATTGTGTAACCATATTCACTATGCTATGCTATCCAGCTGCACTGCTATCCAGCGGATCCCTCTCGGGCATGGAAGACCGTAAAACTTGCCCTTTTTGTTTATGCACAGTGTTGCTCGGTCTTCCCGTTTATAGTAATCTGTGTCATTCGGGGGTATAGAACCATTTCGGGCGTCGCGGCGGCGGTCTTGTCGGGGATCCCCCACGAAAAAGTGGCTGCTTCGCAGCATACCTGCATTGCATCCGCTGAGTGTCACCATTGTGGCGAGCGTGAGGCCAAGAAAAAACAAAAAAGCCGAAATGGATTCACGTGGATGTGACTGCAACGTTGGCAAGACAGTAAAAGAACAATGTCAGAGGCGTCGGGATTCTGGACAGTGAAGGTGCAAACGTCACATACTATATGGAGAATATGAGTACCTGGAAGTTGCAGTGAAGGTGGCCCGTTGATAGGCTGCTAGGCTTAGGGCTCGGTGCACGTGGTTTGGGGGCCTGCGTGCACGGACAAGCGCTACTCATGCGGCCCCAATCACCGCATGGGGGCCCGAAGGTTCCCCCGCAAAACAAAAGTCTGCAAAATTTAGTTCTGATCGTAACGATAAATCAATGGGGTATTCCAAGCTCATAAGCCAATAAAACTGTCTCTTCTTCGACTTGTCTGTCTTCTCATATTCATCCCTCAATCTCTGAAATCTTGAACCTGGTGATCGATCTTTTTCAAAAAATGGCTCCTTCGTTACCCATTAGTGTAATTTCCGAGGTGATAACTTCAACATCATGCAATGCAACGACTCCATAATTTTCCCTAATCAATTTAACTTGCCACTCAGTTGAATATAATTTGAAATTTTTATTTAATGAATAGCAATTACGTGAAGATCACCGAAATCATGAACTGTTAACGATGTGCAGAATAAAATTCTTTTGGGAGTTATGTAATTAATGTAATACAGACTTGATAGCTCAAAAACAACATGTCGGAACATGAACATTGGCTGCCAAATGGACATGGTTAAGTTAATTTTGTTCACCAGCGGGATTTTTTTTTCTAAACGCTAAACAAATGAGACGGTAATATTCATAATAAATGAAAATAATTCAACGTTTTCAGAGTACGACAAAAAGCAGACATTAAAATCAATATAAAATACGACACCATAGAATTTGATGCAATTGATTCAATACTTACTATTTTGAGTTCAGGTAATTAATTTGGTCGAAAAAGCAGATTTTCTCTCAAAAGAGAAATTTTGAGCAGAATTTCTTCCTCGACAAACAGCTTTAGAATGAAAGCTTTCACTTTATTTAGCAGTCAGACCCATTTTCTACTATTAACATCGACCCACTCGATAAACTGAGACTCATCTGCACTCGCATTTGCGCATGCTCCGAATTTTGCAAATGGGCGACAAGAAAATGGCTGCTAATCGTTCCTCGTTCGAGAATTGCTACCAAAATTCGCTTTGGATTGACGGAAGCTTCTGACGCCAGTTATATCCTTGAGGCATTCGTCGTTTCTCGAAGATAAATTCCAACAAATAAAACATTACATTACCTTGTACTTACTTTCTTCCATTGAATTTGAGTTGTTTCATAAAATTCTGAGAATGCGCGCCTTTGAAGCGGAAGTTGTCGACCTCCGTCATCGGTTAAACATAATGCAGTCACGCACTCCAGTAGAATTGCCAACGAAAGTAATTTCAAACGTCAGTTATGGGTCCTTTTAGTAACATCGTGAAAAGTAAGGTCTGTGCAGGACTTTGTTTTAACTGGTTTTATTAGTGCGTTTAATGTAATAATTTCCAAAAAGTATGAAAAAGAAAATGGGGCAAGCATTTAAGATCCACAATTCTTTTCCTTCCCACGGCAATTCGGAAATGAACAAATGGGCAATGAACTTGAGATCCGTCTTTAAAATACGAAAACTTAAAAACAAGCTTTTTCCAAGCTTAAACTTAATCTGGCCACTTTAGTCGTGCTTCGTGTGAAATAAAGAAACCGTCTCTATTAATTCGTTTGTTGTCGCCGCTTTGCCTTAACCATCGCCATCTTCATATGTCGCCATTTTTCCTTAAATTGCCCCTAATGGACCGCCATTTCTTGTACGTTTTTGTACGCGGTTTGCGTACAGCCACTCGCAATTCAACGCGGTTCTTTTACTGCATTTACGAAGACAAACAATTTCCTTATATACAAAAAAAATTGTTAACTTTCCCGCAAGATAAATTTTTATTGGAAAAATGGCGGTACGACACAACATTACGTTGGTTGAATGTGAAAAAATAAGTCGCACACGCGAGATATACATAGATATTCACTTCCTTATGAAAATAATAAACGAACTTTGTGTAACATAATTTTATTTTACAAACATTACGTGAGCGTTTGCTTGCATTGTAACTGACTGAATTTAAATGCGAAACGATTTCCTTGTTAACAAACTCTTATATTCCAGATCCGTTAGATCCTTAAATTCTGCCTTATTGGAAATGAATGGATGAAAATGTTTCGCTCATATGAATACGTGTATAATCCTTCTCCCGAAAGAGGAAAGAAATTGTCAGTAATCTCTGAATTCTGAGTGGGTGTTCTTTGCTGAGCTTTTCACCGAAGCAGGAAATAATGGAAGGGGATGCAAAGAGGCGCGAAATTTTTTTTTCTCTTTTTGAAATCAAAATTATTTAATAATCAGATAACTGTTTCTAAAAACTTATTTACATAATTTAATTAAAACATATTATATTTTTAAACTAGGTAAATGGAACTGTCAGCAAACTTCTTTTCATATTCAATATACATTTTTGTAGTTTTAATGTGAGTGACATTTCCTCCTTTTATGTATTTGAAAAAATGAGGTTATGTCTCGTGCGAAAGAACAGTATTAAAAAGCGGTGAAATGCCGAAAATTGTTAGACGTTGTTGCTGTATTTTTTATAATTTAATAATTTATGTGTCGATAATTTATGCAGATTACGTTGTAATACGATGGATTATCAGCTTGACTATGCCAAAAAGGTGGTTTAACGTAGTCACAGCATTTTTTATAACATATATATGCAATAATCTGTTGACACTTGCGAAATTAAAGTATGAGAATCATGAATAGTTCAATTCTGTTATTAATCGAAAAATTATCAGATATGCCGTAAGATGCAGAAAAAACTCAGTTTCACGATCCGTTAATAAGAATTTTCGCAAATAATCTTATTTTATCATTTTTTTTAAATTGATATTTTATTTAACATATTAATGATGTATAAGAAACTGTGTCATTGTAATTAAAAACACATTGGTAACTTCTACATTGTTTTTCTCTCATTTCAGATAGTTTTTTTTTTTTTTACTTTTCATGATTGTATTTATTACTGAAGTAAAATAATTTTTATTTTCTTGCAGCTTTTGGGGGCCTTTAAACGTTATAATCTTCAATGCAGTAATATTGTTTCTAATGTGTGCACATTACAAAGCTGCCTTCACAGATCCAGGATTTGTGCCACTTCCTCAGAACAAAGTTGACTTTTCAGATATGCATTCAGGATTGAAGGATCATGATAATGGTGATTGGCCTGTTTGTGATAAATGTGAAACTTATACACCACCTAGAGCTCATCACTGTAAAATATGTAACAGATGCATAAGAAAGATGGATCATCACTCTTTTGGGTTGGTGTCATATCTCAGTAGCATTGATTGTATTACAGTTAAATTATTCAGAAATTGAGAAAATTTTGCTATCTTAAAAAGAAGTATGTAATTAGATGAATATGCTGTCATGAAATGTGTTTATTTTTATTTCAGGATAAATAATTGTGTTGGTGAAGAAAATCAGAAATATTTTGTGCAATTTTTATTTTATGCTGCAGTCTTATCTCTTTATTCATTTATACTTGGAACAGTATCCATGTCTTTAGACTGTCCAGATTGCATTACTCATGAAATTCAACAAATGAAAGTGTAAGTTGACACTTACGTTATGCTATGTTGTATTTCTTGCTTTGTACTGTGACTCAAAATTCCTTCAAATTTTGATAAAACCTTTAGGAATTCCAAACTTTTAGTTTCAAGATGTTTGGAAAAATTCTTATTTGTATTATGCCTTTGCAGTTTATATTTAGAAAATTACATTTTAGTATTTATGAATTTTAAACAGCTTTGAAGTTTATACTAAGAAGTTATTTATTCAAAAGAAATTGAAAGCCAATTTATCATTGAAAAAAATTTAGTAGAAAATTTCTGTTAATATTATAAATTTTTGTCAGTTATCAAGAATAGTAGTTAACATTCTAATAGTTACTTTGAAGAACTGATTTTTTTTTGTTAAAAATAGATTCTGCCTCATTTTGGAAAATGCCAAGTTTTGATTTTCAAAATTTAATTAAATTTGAAGTTTAAAACAAACAGTATGAAAAAAATTTATTGAAATCATGAAATTTGTCTTGCAGGTGGAATTCTTTTTTTTTATGTTTTTTGAGTGCTATATTTGTCATAGCAGCACTTGTATCTTTAACTGAACAAGTACAATGTATTACAATGGATATTACTGCAGTTGAACAAGTGCATAAAAGAAGCTCTTTTCGGCCTCACAGATCCAAGTATTTATTAGCATCAGAGGTTTTTGGTTCATTTCACATTGGTTTATGGCTGCTGCCTTGTTATAAAGGTAAAATAAAAAGGTATAATGGCTCTTTATTTAGTCATGAAGTATGAGCAAAACAACTAAGTGTAAGCATTGTATAAAGGAAGGAGACAATTGATTCTTTTGAATTGGTAAATTACATTTGTTTTATGGTGAGAATTAAAAAAGAATTGGTGTTCATATTTTGGAAAGGCATCTGGTTGGATAAGAAATTAATATCATATAATATATTAGGTAAAAAGAATATGAATATGAGAATATAAATATATCTTGATGAATTATGACAACCATTTTCAATTTTTATTTCACTTTTGGCATAAAACTTAGAATTTTACATTTGAATAAAAGAAAATCATTTACTTTCCCTATAGAAAACATTTTTATCAGTACCTATATTATTCATTTAGCTGATAATGTAAGATTATTGAGTAGGGTTTGCTTATTTCGTAATTATATAATTTTTATAGTGAATTTTTAGTTCTGCTGATGACTGTACCTCAGTTTAAGAGATTAACACTGAGAATAAATATTATGCTTTAAAGGTTATATAAAAATCATGAAAAGAGGGAATTAAAAAAAATTCAAAATTACAAGTTGGAAACGTTAATCTAAATTTTTATATCTTTTGAAATGCATCTCTTCTCAGTAAGGGCTGTATTGAATTTTCCAAGTTCAATTTTTACCTTTGTGAACATGTCAGTCTTTACAAACTTTAAAAATATAAACTCTTAATATTTAAGAAAATGGTCCGTGTGAAATTATTTTTGGTAATTATAAGTTCTATAACAGTCATGCAACTTAATGTATGGTGATTTTATAATTATACTAAGCCAAACCACAATTTTGAAATTCATTTGAGACATAAAATATATACATTTATGTAACAAATATATAAATATTTATATATATTTATGCATTTTAAAGTTTTTTAAGTTATGGCCATAAGATTTTAAAATAATTATCCGTTAATAAAACCCCTCAAACGATATTTAACGTGAAGAAAACAAAAAATTTTAAAATTCTGATTTTGATGCAATAAATGATCTTGCAGTTATATAATAAATATTGGCTTATATTTGAAACCCTCGCTGACTCGATTTAATAAAATGAATTTGTACACTAAAACAACTATATCTTATTCGATCAGAAATGATTTAGGAATATTTATCTTCCCAAGGTTTTAAGTTTCAAGAATTTTTATGATTTTGATTGATTACAATACAAAGTTTTTAATCACGCAAATATTTAGTGATGATATAATTATTTATGAGTAAATATTTACATTCACGTACACATATACAATAAGAAGAGAAATACGTATATAATATAAGAATATAAATTCTTATATAACAAGAAACATGTATAATAAGAAAAAAGAAAAATAATTATTTTTTTATTAGAAGATGAAATGAAAGAAGGAGAGTTTAATATTATTTTTGGGTCAAAATCATCATGATATTATAATTAATCAGCAGAAGTTAACATTTAAAAATCTTGAACAATTCACACATATCTAATACGAAAATTTAAAAGAAAGAATTTCCTTCATCGAGGGAAGAGATTTTTTTAAATAATTTCGAAAGATTCCGTAACGTCTGTAGCTCAGCTTTTCCTCCAATCAATTTTTTTCCATAAATTAATTGTTTCAGAATAATTTGTAATGGTAAAGAATTTATTTCTTATATTCGTTACATAATCTTGTGGTACAATCGTATCAATCGTACGAGTTTTGACATGTTGACAACAATTTTTGACACATACTTAAACTTTCATATTGCTTTACATATTTTTATAATAACTAATTAAGAAATTGGGATTTTGATTTGATTTGCCCGAAGGATTGCAGAGAATTTGATTTTTAATATAACACGACTTAATGAGAAATCCACGATTTTAAGAGATTATCGTTTAGAATTAAAATTTTATTGAAAGCTCAATTTTTTCGAAGCCCAGTCGTTTTGTTTGCATGGAATAATTGAGGGTTTATAAAAATACCATATTATACTGAGATTTCAACCATAAATATTAACAACTAACGCTTTTATGCTATTATTAGAATAAGAAATTAAGCCAGAATTTTTTCAACACTTCAGTAGATACAGCACTAAAATAAGGAATCGGAAAGCTTCATTTAATTTTAAAATTCCTTCTTTTTCTTTATAATATTAAGTGTGAATAATTTTTAACATTTTTTTTTCAATTTTCTTTGAACTCGCCAAATATGCTTTTGCCATTTACTAGTCATTTAGCTTTAAAATCCGCGTATTAATAATTTTTTCAGATAACCGAAAGCAACTCAGTTGTAAAATGTCGAAATGTGTCTCTTTATAAAAATTTCGTTTTAAAATATTTTAAAGTGACCCGATACCAGGCATCGAATCAACTATTCTTGACATAAAAAAAAAAAAAATGGGGCTAGTCGGAAATCTTTTTTTGTCGCGCAGGAGGAAAATACCTCGCGCATCCAACAGCTCGAAATGGGGTAAAAAACCACAACCCCCCGCCAGTGATTAATCCACCACCAAAATATTTTATCACAATAATCTCGTGTTCCACCAGTCACTTCAATTTCTCACCACTCTTTACCAAGTCGAGTGCTGAAAAATTCCACGGCATCACTTTCGCTGCACTTCATTGCTCTTTTATCAATGATCTACCTGAATCTAACCATTATATCCTAAACTGTATCATTTTCCTTGCAAGAGCCCCTCCGGAATCTCTTCTCTTTCCTCTTCCGGCAGTGCTTCAGTGGAATAGTCACAAGGGTCCCAGAACGCGCCTCGCGACTTATTCACAATAGTAATGTTTGACAATGTTTTTTTGCCTTTGACAGTGGCATCCAAAATTAACGCGATATCGACGTTTAAGCATGTCATTATTTAAATTTGTTTGCATGCACTTCATAGTCGATCGCGATTATGATTATTTCCGCACCTCGCAAATCCAAATTGTAATCATGGAGCTTTTTGTCTTTTACATTCCGCATTCAAATAAGTTCATGTAATTTTTAGCATAGTGTGCCCATTCACCACTTCTCAAGCAAACTTCCTTCATGGAGATTCTGTCTTAAAGTCCTTGCCTATAGGCTTTTTCCCCTACTCTTATAAAACTTTTGTGGTTTCGCCACCGCTTTAATTCCGAGGGCAACCTCCCTGCGCCCATGCGGTGATTGGGGCCGCATGAGTAGTGTCGGAATCAAAAACCCCCCGATGGAACATCTTCGGGGCTCCTACGAACTCCGGCCTGTGCCCCCTTATGGACTTCTATCCAGTATGGAGCTCATTAGCCCCTAGGATACCTACGGCCTCGACGCGGCTGCGCCTTAGACTCTGGCTCGATTGTCCGTGCACGCAGGCCCCCAAACCAAGTGCACCGAGCCCTAAGCCTAGCAGCCTACCAACGGGCCACCTTCACTGCAACTTCCAGGTACTCACATTCTCCATATAGTATGTGACGTTTGCACCTTCACTGTCCAGAATCCCGACGCCTCTGACATTGTTCTTTTACTGTCTTGCCAACGTTGCAGTCACATTCACGTGAATCCATTTCGGCTTTTTTGTTTTTCTTGGGCTTGTTGTCTGCGGTTCCGTTCTTATTAGCGCCGTTATTAAGGTCGTCGGCAATTTATCCACCTTTTCGTTTTCTCCTGCCACTTGCAACAGCATTTCGCCTGTCTGGCCTGTTTGATGGATATTTTCAGTGCGAAGTTGTGATTAGATGGAATTTAATGATGATCCAGAAATAAAATTTTATTGAAGAATGATGTGCTCCATTTTATCTAGCATTAAGTCTGATTTATTGACATAAAATTTTTTAGTATGTTCCAGTCAGTGATCGAAGTTTAAATTTTCCATAATTTATTAAATATTTAATGCGGTCATCAATATTAGTATTTGTGTATCGGTTGGCCTTAAATTTTAGTCCTGCATTAAGTTCCTTTTTTTGTACTTTATAATTTTTTAAGCCTTTAATATTTCTCTTCTGAATATATTTTTAAATCACTCGATCATATTATTTTAATTAATATTTCTAATTCGAGGTAATTTTAAATATTCCAAACTTTGATGTAATGATATTTAAACATCTTATAATCACACTTTTATTTTGCATTTTTTATGTAACTTTAGAAGAGCCTTCCGACTTGCTTTCGCTGCGAATCTTTTTTCCAGCGAAAGAAATGGTTATCATCTCATACCAATTTGACAAAATTTGAAATGCAAGAAATGACGATTTAATAATCCTATTCTCAATATTAAGCAAATTCTATTATTTATATATATATATATATATATATATATATATATTGCAGATTTGATTTAAAAAATCTTTAAATATTACTGAGCTACTTTAATATTTCATCATAATGCTCAGAATGAAATAAAAGCTAAAATTCTAATGATTAATGATCTGATGATCTCAAAATTCAGAATACATAATTGAAAACCTATCTTCGAATTAATTGAAATAAATACTAATTTGAATCGGAATAAGGAATTTATTAATCATTGGTTTGTAATTAAAATAAATTTTTTATTTATTGATATTAAAATGTAATTAATCCGCATTCTTTCTCACTGTCAGAATACCATGCATTTAGTATCTCAGGCAACGATTAAAAAGAAATTTAGATCTCTTTTAAATATTCATGTAACAAAATGAAATAAATACATTACTTTTCATTCATGAAAATGTAATAATTATATAATTATTATATACATTTCAATAAAATTTAAATTTTCTCAGCCATATGAAAAAGTTAATCCATATAATATATTATTTTTATGTAGTGTAAAAAAAAAAGGTTAAAAAAGACCAAATATGCACTCAATTTGATTCGCATGTTATATGCATATAACATATTGTGAGCGCATATTTTTAAGGTTAAAATTTATCTTTTTATACAGCATGGTCGCAATTGAAAAAATTACTTTTCAGCAAGTACTTAAATGTTAAAGTATTATTCGACGCACATTATTGTCTTAATTCATTGAATATTTTCCTATAATGAGAACGACAGGATCCTCGTGCAAAATTTCAAAATATATTTTCCTCGCTTAATAAGAATCAGATATTGGTTTCTTAATTTCGTCAAGTTTCCTGATGTGCCAATTAATTGATTAAAAATTATTGTTCAGTTGCTGTTACGTTTAAAAGAAGAATAAAAATGATTGATCCCTTTTTTTTTTTAATCTTACAATAAGTATTGTTGAGCGTTGCGAATTAAAATTGGTCTCAGCAAATTTTGTGATATTGAAATTTGACAATATAAAAAAAATATTTTCTTTAATGTACCTTTTGGGGAAGTCTTAAAGTTTTCCGTTTAAGTTCTTAAAACCTGGTAATAGGAAAACTTCACACAGAAACATAAATATGATTTCTGCCTTTTTAAGAAAAAGAGGAAATGAGCACTGGAATAGGTAATATCTTGTTTGATAAAAAGGCATCAAAAAGGACACTTATATTTTTCTATAAGCGAATGATGAAAATGCTGTTAAAAAAATTATTTTTCAATCGATTGTTTTACTTTATTTAAGTATTGGAAATGAATTTTTTTTTTTTTAACATTAACTGTTTAAATTAATAAGTACAATTAACAATCGGATTTTAAAATGTCGTTATATAGAAACAATTTTTGTGTTTACCGCCTTAATTGTTACATCATAATTGTAAATTTTAGTTGTCATTCTTCAAACTTTTTTTTTTTTTTTTTTTTATCATTATTGATACAAAATACACAACTTTGACGAATGAGCCCTATTTGTGTAATTCCCCGGCCCAACTGTTACAACGTCGTATATTAAAAAATATTAATTTATTAATTTAAATTAATGGAACAATTTTTATATGTAAAATTAGACTTTGTAATAAATGAATTTTAAATGTTTGAGACCCACGCCAAATTTTTAATTTATTTGTTATATAATTTGCATATTCGTTGCATCCCTTGTTGTACTAACGTAAAGTTGGATAACAGAGTTTTGGAAACACACGCATATGCCGACGAAGGTTTTTTACATTAAATCTACTTTTATTTGTAATCGGATCTTTTCATAACTGATTTTCACATCGAAAAAGCCGATTGAAAGTTGTTTCTCGGCATCCGAATCGGCTTTTCGCGACTCGGGCTTTCGTCCACTGGATTTGACATCGATTTTTTTTTTTTTTCCCCCCGGTCTCCGACGCTCTTCCCCGGCAGGTCTTGCTGGGGAAGATTTGGCGGCAGAGGCGACTTAGAGCGATTCCCGCTCAGTTGTCGGATGTTTGTTTTGCGCCGCTCGGCGCGGAAAATGCGATTGGAGAACAAAAATAATCCGAGACAAGGGAAATTCGAAAAAAAAAAATAAATAAATAAATAAATAAATAATAATAAACTGCGGCAGAGTGCAAGAGGAGAGGAAGGACCGAAGACGCGGTCACCGAAATAGCTTGACATAGGCGAAGAGTGTCTCGTGCCTCCTCTCAGTCGCACTCGATCCGTGCCCTCCTGCGCTTCGTCGTCGCTCTGCTCGGACCGTGCTTTGTGATCAATCAGTTAAACTCAGAACTTTCAACATTTAGGTGACGACTTATAAACATTTGCTCGCATACAAGCATACGCACATGCATACGTGAACTTGCATCGCACGCGTATTTTCGCATTATTCAATTTTATATTTTTAACGAGGTTTTTCATTTTTTCTGGCAAAAGTTAAAATTGATATAGTTCATTGACCTCCCGCGCTTTAACGAACAATCCATCGAGAAAGCTCCCAAAGGCCGTCAGTTTAGTAATTTGCCGTCGATAAAATTTAAATCTTACTTGAATAACTGCCACTTTTGCTTGTATGTAATGTTTTCTTCGTAATATTGTATGTTGGTTTTTGTCGGTCCTGATTTCACCTCGTGAAAGCATTATTATATTGTTAAGATAACATTGTAATATGATCGATCCGCGGGGTGCGTGCGTGTGTGTGTGTATATATATATATATGCATGTATTGGAATATACGGAGTTATTTTTCTGAATTTTTGCGGGTGTTGCAAACAGCGTAAAATGATTATTTTATGAAATGCAGAACGGTCCGCAGAGAACGCTGGATTTTGTTAAATGATGCGCCCGGGCATCGGAATCTGGCGCGGAACCCGCCTCGGACGTCGCTTCACAAGCGAAGGAAAGCTCACGGAAAAATATAATTTGCTTCGGTTTCGGTCGGCCATCATTACGCCCGTTGAGAACGTCCTCGTTTGACCGCGTTATTTACTCATTCAGCAGCAATTACGATGCCCGCGATTTGGCGGCCTGCTTCGGGCGAGCGAACGCCTCTCGGGACGCGTAAAGGTCACGACGCGGTCTCCGGGACGGTTCGTGAACCGAGTTACCCCGGAAATCGAAATTTCGTTTCGGTTGCGTAACTTCCCGTCCGCCGTTTCATTTCAGGCGGTGGCCCCATCCGCTGAACCTGCCCGCGACCACACGCCTCGACACCCGTCCGACGCATGCGACTTCGAACGACCGGCAACGCGTTCGTTACGCAATTTGGGGGGGCGGCGTTCGCTTCGGCATCGAGCGTCTTCGCTTCCTCGTCGTTTTGCCCAAGTCTATTTTCGATGGGGTCTCCGATAGGAGAGAAAACGAGGGAAAGCGTTCGGAGCGCTTTTTGCCGCCCGAATCGTGTCCTCGATTAACCCTACCGCGAACACACGCAGTCATTCATATGTATATATATATATATATACTCACGCGCTTCCGCGCGCGCGCGAAATAAATCGAAATTTAATATTGTTATCCAATTTATAAAACCGACGCTTTCATTTAGGTTTCTTTCGAACGGCCGTTAAAAATGAAGTAAGAGGAAATGCGCGGAGGAGGTGGAAGCAAAATTTTATGACAAAAAACCTTTCGTTTGAAAATGCGGCCATGAGTCCGCAATGACTGACGGTGAATATCGCGTTTGTGCAGTATTCGAGTGAAATACTTTCGTACGCACATGTATGCATGCTGTGAAATGTATTTATTACGCTTCGGACGAGTTTGGTGGACGGTGCTGCTCCTGGTCGGGTCCGCGCTTTGCGTTCCAAAAAGTTTTCTCTACCCCCATGGACGGGGCGTCCCGGATCAGCTGCTGCCCCCTCAGGACGACGTCTCCAGCCCGGAAATCTTCCTCAAGACCCCGATCACGTTCTACGATGAAACCTACCATTCTATATACGTAAGTAAGCCTCGAACGCGTCGGGGAAGGTCTCCCGATTGGGTCCGCGGCGCGGACTCGAGGGAAAACCGTCGAGCAGATAGCGGGCCTTTATCTGCCGCCGGCCACAGACAAATATGTTGGAACTTTAACCCGCGAGTTAGTGACCTTTACATTGATAAACGCAGAGCGCTATCGCTGCATGTAAAAACGTTTTTCGGAGCATGAATCTCTTCCGAAGGCGACGCAACCGGGAAGCTTTCGCTGCCGCCAAAAAGCGTAATGGCGTTTGCGTATCGGTGAGATAAACCCGGCTCGGCGCCGTCCGGCAGCCGAGAAAGCTGCCGAGCGAATGAGGACGTCGCGATCCTAAAGCTCCGCGGGTCACAAAACAGATATCGAATGGGAAACCCGCACGACGCCGGCCGTCCACGCGGTTGGGACCTTAGTTGAAAGTGTCGCGAATCCTGCACACGAACTGCTATGGGTCAAAACAACTGGGCCGCGGCTCGCTCGGGTTGACTGCCCCTCTGCTGCAGCCAGTCGGAGTCATTTTCTTAACCTTCCGAGAAGATTAATTCGCCACCGTCCAGAGCCTCTGGGTGGGAACCTCAGTCAAAAAGCGGACATCACGGAAGCGTCGGGGCGCCGCACGTTTTGGACGAAGAGCGTCGCGAGGAGAGTTTCCCTTTGTTTTTGCACCGAAAGGGAAATTCCAAATCTTTCCCGTCGGTTTTCCTTTTCCCAGAGGACGGGCAAATCGGGAACGATCCCTTTGATCCTCCTACTCGGATGTTCTTGAAATTTTCCATCCCGTCGAATTTCTTTTCCTTCCCTCTCGCTTCCGGTTCGGAATGCCCTCGCCGAGGACGATTCCTGACTCTCGGAACGGGGAGAGCTGCAGAGAGGTAATGCGCGAATCGCCGAAAGACCCGGTGGATGGCACTAACCTCTACCTTAAAACGGGATAAAACAAAAATGGTACATCCGAGCTCCAGAACCTTGCTACCTAGTTCTGTTGCAGGATGATCCTCCGTTAAATCTAATTCGCGAAATCTCGGTAAAAAAAAACCAACCTGAGTCATCTTATACCTGATTCTGGCTACATGTTAATAAATAAGTAATCACATTTTATGAATCCATGTTTCTCTACATCACATAATACAGTGCAAAAGCAAAATTTTTCGTTTTTATATATGCAGAAAGTTAACCGTGCTCCAAATAAAGCCATGTAACATAATACATTTAATTATATAACATTTATCTAAATATCCAAAAATTTAACAAGGGCATCGATCTTTTAACAGAATATGACATGATAAACAGTTCCTAGTTTCTAGAGGAAAGCGGGTGAATAGTCCCCCGCGACAAAGGTTTGTTGGACTTTCCGGGACGGTCTGTACCTTGATTTCTGTACCTTTCATTCTTAAAACCGATTTTTCTCGATTGTCCCCTGTCAGTTCGTAGCACGCACCCCACACATTGCATAAGGCATTCGCGAAAATCGCTTACTTCGGATCGGGGCTCGATAGCGAGAGCAAATGGATCCGAGGAGAGTGCACGGTGAACTCGGACATGTCCACCGGTCCGGGGCAGACTGCGACCGCGTACAGGGAAACATCTAACGCCCGTCGTCTAGCCCTTGCGGATTCGGAAAGGATCTCTCAACCTGCAGCAAATACGTATCTCCCAACCGACGCGGGCGTGGATCCTGCGGTAAAAATTCCACGGTCCGAAATGCGCCCCCCCGCGCAAGGCAAAATGGTAGAATCATGGGAGAGTAATCGAACCGGGAGTGGATTATTTGGAAAATGAACATTACCGAGAGACGCCCCTGGGTTTTCCGATCCCGAACCCGGATGGTTGGACGCGGCACTCGGATGAAACGCCGTGTTGCTTTAAGCTGGAAAAGCTCTCTGCGGCTGCCGGTGACGCCGACAGTGACCCACGCCTGCGAAGCATGGATCTTACGGCCAGGCGAGAAGCTTGCTGCAGGAGTCCACGAAAAAGCATTTGAGGAAGCATTAGAACGTACATGATTAAACGGCAAAAACACGAACATGAAAAGTGCATTGAAAAAACATGAAAATAACATGCAGATTTTGTGAATATATATATATATATATATTCTTTTAAATCTCGCACTTTTCATGTGTGCGCGTACACTTTTTAATTACATACGTTTAACTAGCGAAAACGTTAAACAAATTGCTTTCTTCGCATTCACTTATTATCATTATTCGCGAATTCACTTTCGTTATTTGTATTACTAACTTGAGGTTTTTCTTTTCCATCGAAGCAGCGCCATATTGATCCCCATCCGTTTTGCTGCCTCATTCGGAGGCAGCAATTTTTCAATGATCGAGATCGGGTTTTTGCGCCAAAATTGAATTCGCTTCTGAAATGGGAAACCGTCACTTGACAGTCTGATGGAAAAATCTTCTCGTTTATGGAAATTATAAAAAGTGATTTTATTTATGCGATTTGATGGGACCCGGGGAATCCGAATTGCAAGTACTGCGCCAGTTAAGGCGGAGACCCACGCTTTTCGCGCGCGCGAGAGCCGCTCGCGCGCACGCGGGAATGCCGAAGGGCAATTAGACGAATAAATGGCTCAATGAGGGGAACGTGAGGAATTTTTCGCAATGTCTCATTTCGTGGACTGTCTCAATTTTTAACTTTATTTTTAAAAATATGAAAAAATTTGAAAGCCCAAATTTTTCAGCTAACTCGGCTTTAATTATCCAATTGCTTCGAATGTCAGGCAATTCCCGACTAGATCCGCTGTCGTTTTCATCAGTCAAGGGGTTACCAAAACCTTCCTGCCGCCTCATTAGGAGTATCCTTCCCTTTCGTTTTTACCGTCGCATAAACTCCGATACTGTTTGCTTGCAAGTAAGAAGTACAAAATGCAAAATTAATGGTTTTGTCAATGCAATACATGTAAAAAAAAAAAAAAAAAAAAAAAAAAAAAAAAAAAAAAAAAAAATTAGGTTTCCCATAAAGCAGCGAATGTCCAATATTTGACGATTCAAAACGGATCCTAATAAATAAGGCCGGATTAATTGCAAAAATCCAAAGATTCGGGGATCCTACCAGCAACGGGATAAGAATTTTCCAAGCCGATAGCTGGAATCCATATATAAAATTTTTTTTTGATTGTGGAAAACCTTTTGATCGTGCTCGGGAAAGAGTTTTCGCCTGCGAAAATGAAAACGAGAATTTTTCTTTCCAACTGGTACATCGGAGACGGCCATCCCTTAGCAGCTAAGGAACCTGGAAAAAAAATCTCCAAAAGCAGAGGACCGAGGAGGAGCATTAAGCTTCGAAAGGAGATTGAAAAAAAAAAAAAATCATCTCCCTTTCTTTCAGATAAACTCAAATGGGATACTGTCGTTCCTGACGGATATTTCGGTGTTTTTTAACATTCAGTTCCCGCTGGATTATCCGGTAATTGCGCCGCTCTATTCGAATGTGGACATTCGAGGGAGCGGATCCGTCTACTACAGAGAGTCCCAGGAGCCGGCCGTTCTGGAGAGGGCCACGGAGACGGTGAGAAAATCGTTTTTCAACAGCGGAAGAAACTTCGAAGCAAGAAGCGTCCTCGTGGTCACTTGGGAAGACGTCGGGTACCACAAGCAGGGACGTGACAAGGTACGTGACTCGCCGGTATGGAAAACTTCGAAATTCGCGACTCGATCACTTTCACGCGGCTCTGTCCCCAGGTGAACACGTATCAGGTGGCGGTGATTTCGAACGGTTACGATACCTACGCAGAATTTATTTACCCCGAGAACGGCATTCAGTGGATAAAAGGTTCGACGTCCACTTCCGGTCTGCCTGACGCCCTCGCTCAAGCCGGTTTCATCTCGGGGGACGGCAGAATGCTGACTCTTAAAGGTTCTGGCACCGATCAAGTTTCGAATCTGAATCAGTGAGTTTCGTGTTTTGCGTTATCGCAACAGCTTTCTCTGTAGATTTGGCATCTGACGTAATTGGCATCGCTGCAGGTGGTCCAATGTGGGTAATCCAGGACAGTGGGTGTTTCACGTAGGACGAGTGGGGTCAGATGGAAATGTCAGGCCTCCCGATGGAACGGACGCAGGTACGGTGATCATTTTCCTTCATTTCGGCGGGTGATCTGCTTTCTGCCGCGGTCTTCATTCAGCAATGTACGGCGAAATGGAAAATCTTTCCGACGTCAATTTTGCTCTCGAGTCTTTGTTATTGTCGATGAGAACTTGGCTGTAGAATAGCAGAATTAAAATTAACAGCAAAGGGAAAAAAGTAACGTTAAAATTAATTTAACCTGAATTTAGAATTAGATTGACCCAAATTTTAGACAACAAACTTGATGTAGCATTTTCCGTTTTTGCAGCATTCTCTGTTTTATTTTTCTTATTAGCGGTGCTGGCTACAAAATCGAAAAAATACTATCTGTCTAGTGTTTTTTCATTAATTAAAGATGAAAATTCGTATATTTTAAGAATTGAATGATTCCTCATTTCAATCCATTTACAAATGTAACGTACGGCGTCATTTGTAACTGCACTGGTGCATTCCCAACTATTTAAACCAGGGTGAGAAAATCATTGAAATATCCAAATCTAGTAGTCGCGTGAATAATGTGGAAACTCAAATTTATCATGTAATAACAGATGAAAAGAATTGATAATCTTCATTTCTTTTTACAGTCTCACTGGGGGTGCCAATTCGAATAATGAAAGCCCTTATAACATATATTCGACATTTGAAAAAAAAAATATTCATAATTGCACAAGACCAAAAGTTAGGAAGACGAAAATGTAACATTAAATTCGGTTGCAAGTTAAATGCATCTTTAAAACCGTGGAAGTTTGATACTTTATCATACAACTTCTTTTGCATGGAAAAAAAAGCACGTCTGTCGCCTCAAAGAAAGAAACTGAGGAAAATCCTTTCATTGTATGTGGTAGAAGACTTCAATTTCTCCAATGCTGCCATTGTTTGCTTTTCTTCATTAGGAATGAGAAATTTCTTCGATTAGAACCAATCTTAAGCTTAAAATCTTACCCTCGTTTACCATTAATGTCAGCATGTAGGAGTCTTTGGGTTAGTGCTGTTTCCCGAAGTCCGATTTTGATAACAACATAGGCAATAAGGATTCTCGGTTCTTTCTCATTCTCTCCACGTATCCCGAAATATTAAAGTATACTTTTTCCAGCAAATGCGGATGAGATGCAGCCAAAAAACTGCGAAGCCGGAGTCTACCTTTGCCACAGCAAGGCAACATGCACGGACTATGATGATGGTTTTTGCTGTTCCTGCCAGCCGGGTTTCTATGGAAATGGTTTCAATTGCTTGAAGGAAGGTATAATAAATAAAGTAAACCTAAGCCCTGAACCCTCAGTTCCATATTTATCGTTGCCCTTATGATGCATAAAAAATTTCAGATCAACCGATGCGCGTAAATGGGAAAGTGTCGGGACACATCAACGGAATCAATTTCACAGATTTCGACCTGCAGGCATATGTAGTACCGAAGGATGGTCGATCATACACTGCCCTGTCCAGAGTGCCGAACAATATCGGCTATGACATGCAGAGTCTAAACATTTTGGGGACAACTATTGGTTGGCTATTCGCGAAGCCCGTGAGAGGAGCCCTAAATGGATATCAAATAACGGGTTAGACACTGGAATTTGGGCACAGGAATCTTAACGTGAATAAATTAACCTGACATCAGCTTTTACATTTTCAGGAGGTGTATTCAATCAAACGGCGACGATCACTTATCCTCAGACCGGTCACCAACTGATTCTGAGACAAAAATTCACGGGGCTTGACGTGTTTCAGCAGTTGCAAATGATGGCGGAAATAAAAGGAGACGTTCCGAATATTCCCATCGGTTCCAAAATCATTATTAAGGATTACGATGAGCAATATACCAAACTGGGGCCGGGATCCCTTCTTGCTGTCTCGACGCAGATATTCCAGCTGGAAGGTGTCATGATTGATAACAGCTACACTGTGGAACAGAATATTCAATTCAACGACTGCGAACAGTCGCCTAGAGGCGATACACCTTTTCGATTAAGAGTGGCAAGAAATTATATAGGTTATGAAGATGAAAACATTATAAGATATGCTATGAATAATAAGGTAACTCCAATTGGGTTGGAGGAGGATCCATGCAGAGAGGGCAGGAATCAATGTGGACGGCACAGCACATGTTTGGCGGAAGGTGATTCATATAGATGTGTGTGTAACCCGGGGTAAGCTTCTGTACATAATTTAAAAAGAATTAATTTATACATTTCTATATCTCTAAAAAGTAATATACATACTACTTAATAATATCGGGTTCATAGTGTTCTTCCTGCGATTTACATTATTTGAATATGTAGGTTATGAACTTAATCTGAAATACAGTTCTCGTATTTCAGCTACCAATATGCTGTCGGTGATGGTACCGGCATCTGCATTGATTTGGACGAATGTTCAACTGGTACCCATAATTGCGATGAAAATGCATTATGTATAAACAATCAGGGATCTTTCTATTGTCAGTGTAATCCTGGCTTTTTGGGCGATGGATCCACTTGCTCGAGTATGTTTTATTATAAAATCCGAGATTTGTCGTTTGTGAAAGCAGTTATTGAACTGAAGATGTTTACCTTGCAGAAGAATTGACATGTCAAGATGCTAGATGCGATTATAATGCAGATTGCGTTCTAAGGTACAGAGGAGTACCTCAGTGCTTTTGCAAGCCAGGTTTTGAAGGAAACGGAACTTATTGCACAAGGACTGGCTACGACAGATCGAAGGAGTATCCTGACTACGGTATTCAATCAACATACTGCATTATCTCAAAGATGAATCCATAACCTTGTTAAACTTGTTTACCGTGTGTTAAACTTCGAAACATAAATTTATCCGTCTGTTATTCTACTTTTTTACAGTACCACCTCCGATAGATATGGAAAGAGAACACGGAGAACGGGAAGACGAGGAGGAAGTTATTCCGCGTTGCATTCTCGCCATCTGCTACTGTCCTGATGGATATGAAATTGACGATTCAGCGAGAAAATGTTTGAAAAAGGGTGAAAATCAAATGCCTGCAGAAGAAAATGAACATCGTGAGGAGGAGCACAGATATAGACATCATCCTCAACAACCGCAGCACCGTCCTCAAGATCCATCGGAGGCGGAAAGATACCACCCCCAACAACCGCAACACCGTCCTCAAGATCCATCGGAGGCGGAGAGATACCACCCCCAACAACCGCAACACCGTCCTCAAGATCCATCGGAGGCGGAAAGATATCATCCCCAACAACCCCAGCACCGTCCTCAAGATCCATCGGAGGCGGAAAGATACCACCCCCAACAACCGCAACACCGTCCTCAAGATCCATCAGAAGCGGAAAGATACCACCCCCAACAACCGCAACACCGTCCTCAAGATCCATCGGAAGCGGAAAGATATCATCCTCAACAACCTCAATACCGGCCTACGGTTTTAATGGAAGGAGACAGAAAACATGAAACTTCTCGTCATTATCCCAAAAACGAAGAAAGTAAGCTTTGAGCAATGGCAAACCATTTTATTAAAACATCAAATTTTAATTTTTTTGTTGTATTTTATACGTAAAAAAATTTGTTCGAGGCACACACATAAACCGCGGATTCCAAGTTTCAAATAATCCTTTTAAATTTAATCAAATGAGACAGAGCGCTTAACTTAATACATTCAAACGGATAAAATATTTTTACAAAAAGCCCATAATTTAGTAAATAACTAACACTATGGCATATATTCATGGAAAATCAATGAAAGTTTATAAATAATTCACAGCTGCGGGTGGCTCATCAGATGAATGTTATTTCAGGTGATGAAGTTGCAATGCCCATACCCGGATGCTTCCTACCCAAAAAATGTAGTTGCCCGAAAAGTTACAATTACAATAAACTGACAGATAAATGCGATTTACAAAATAATCTCAACAAAAGCAATTTTACAACAAAAGGTCAATCCGGTTTCCGAAGTATGAATTTTTTTAGACATGTAGCTTGTAGTTTTATATGCTACAATTTTCCTCTCATTTGGGGTGGATGCCTCCACAGCAATATCTCAGATGACTAACTACTCTGTTTTTTTCGCTTCATAAAGCACGGTTTTTGTTTCAGTATCATGTAACGTTTTAGACCGTTGTCATCCTCATGCACAATGCGTGCCTTCACCCCAAACTGGCGGATACCACTGCGAATGTAACATTGGCTATCAGGGAGATGGTTTCGAATGTATTCCATTCGATGGGAATTTCCGATATGAGGAAGGCACGTATTTATACACAAAAAAATATATTAATTATTTATTTCTGCATTTATATTCTGCATTAATTATTTATTTCCTCATTGTATAACGGTCGGTAGCTGATTAATTCCATTAATTCCATTTCAGATGAATGTCTGTCGTCCATAGATTGCGTAGGAGAAGGAGAGTGTATTTTCGATCCAACCGTGCAGAAGAATACCTGTATATGCCACCCGGGCTTTGCAAAAGATCCCGTGACCAGAACTTGCGTCGAAGAGAGCGTGGAAGGTAAGTTGATTTATATATAAATATATACATATACAAAACAGATAAACATAAATGCATATAAATCATTTATATAATTGTAAACTGGTGCGTTCGATAAAGATCCAAGGGGTCTCAACTGCCTCGAGCACCGCGACTGCCATTCGGACGCCGAGTGCATGTTTAGTGATCCGCGTTCTCAGTATGGAGAGTGTATCTGCAGGCAAGGATACGAGGGTGACGGAAAGCTTCAATGTAGGCCAACGGAAATCGGCTGCAACGTGCTGAATAACTGCGCTGCAGGAACAGCCGAGTGCAAGTACGATGGCACCGTGGGGGGTCACAGATGTCGGTGCAGACCGGTGAATATTTCTCCTATCTGATGTCGCTTTTTAAATTCGAGCACGGTCATAGAAATTTATTTTTCTTAAGGGCTACGAAGGGGATGGAATAGTTTGCAATGCTCTCAGAACGTGCATCGAAGATCCATCGCTCTGCGGAGAGCACTCGGAATGTCTGCCATCTCAGCTGGGAGGCTATTCCTGCCAATGCAAGGATGGATACATTGGGAATGGACTGCTGTGCAAGCCAGCATCCGATAGAATTGGAAACTTTCTTTTATTAAATCAAGGCAACGCCATGTTGAGGGTAAGTAACGGCAGCGTCCTGCTTCTCAAATAGAATGGTGAAGATTTACATTGTAAAAAAACGTCGGCAGATATTTAAGCGTTTAAATTATTCTACAGGTACCTTACAAACCAACAAGTGGAGATCCAGCCAAACCTATAATGATGCAAGTATTACAACAGTCCATCGGCATAGATATAGATTGCAATGAAGGCAGAGTGTATTGGAGCGACATAGCTGGAAAGAAGATAGAAAGCGCCACTTTTAAAGGAACCGATATAAAGAAATTTATAACCGAAGGTATTAAGAAGACTTTTTTAAAATTTTATCCCCAGGACACTTAACAAACGCGAAGACTGCCACACGAACCTCGATAATTTTTTGATGAAAGCTTCCTTTCCTTCCCCAAGATATTGGATCGGTTGAAGGCGTGAGCGTGGACTGGCTGTCGAGAAACATCTACTGGACGGACTCGGCAAAAGATAGAGTGGAGGTAGCAAATCTGGATAATCCTCAGCTGAGAAAGGTGCTTATATCAGATGGATTGGTCAATCCAAGAGGAATAGCCGTCCATCCATCGAGGGGGTATGCTTAACCTAACCAAGAAACACGGTGAGAATGTTGAAGGTTGCAGGCGCTAACGAGGCTGAATCTTGATCAACAGAAAACTCTTCTGGTCGGATTGGAACAGGGCGGCTCCCAAAATAGAATGGGCGAACATGGACGGCACGGGAAGAGCAATATTCCGTCAGGGGCCGTCGGTTCAGTTGCCGAATTCTTTGGCCATCGACTTCATCACGGATGAACTCTGCTGGGCTGATGCCGGAACCAAAGCAATTGGTAAACGAAATAATCTAGTCCACATTCCTTGATGGTTCACTCCCTTGAGGAGTCATCGACCATAACTGCTGCATTCGCTTCCAAAACACCTTCTTCATTTCAGAGTGCACCGGCATTAGCAACAGATATGATCGTACGGTCGCCAAAAATTTAAGCTATCCTTTTGGTTTGGCAATAGCACAGGATCATTATTATTGGACAGACTGGACCACGTAAGTTACAAGTTTCTCCTTTACGTTTAGATATATATTATGACGTGCAATTCATTATGTTAAAAAAATTAAAATGCAGGAGAAAAATCGAGAGAGTGACGAGGCCCGGTGGAGTAATGGAGAAACCTCTGACGGTGCCCATCGTTGGAAGTTCAAAACTGTACGGTGTAGTCGCTGTCGGAGATACCTGTCCGAGAAGTAAGCATCCCGAGTTAAAAATAGATTAAAATAAAAAAGGAAAAATAACATTAAGCCACTGAGGGAAGATTGTCGCTGGCATTCCTTGCCAAGAAAAACGCAGCTGATAGAATGACCATAAAAACCGGTGTACAAGTAACAAAACTATACATTTCAGAGAATCTAATTCCCTCCACAGAAAATGAAACTACAGGGAAAGAAGAAGATAGCATAAATTATTTTCTTTGTTCCTACATTATAAGACCTAATTATCTAAGACACGGTTGCGAATCGTTTTCATAAGTCTCTTAATATTGCAGTAACATTTTTCATGTAAATCTATATATAATTAGTTCATCCGTTTGATATCAATTTAATAATGAAAAAGGAGCTTTATTTACTTCGCATTTTTTATCATCAAGTAAAGAATTTTGAAAATTGTTTCTCTTCCGAGTTCGGAGGTCACGTTCTCCAGGTATCATATTTCATACTTACCACGTAAGCAAGCCTTTCTCCCATTGCCACAGCTCCTGTTGCAGAGAAAGGTTCATGGGAAAACCCTCTCACTCCGATGTTAAATCAAAACCGGAAAATTATCGTGCTTTTTCTCGTTTGACAAATGCAGTATCCAACATTTGCCAGCACGACAACGGAAGGTGTCCAGAAAATCACCTGTGCTTACCCGACGGCACGGGAGGAAGGAGTTGCGTCTGCGGCAGGGAAACCTGCTAAGAAACAACAGCGGACACGCACAACCTGTAAATTGAAAATGGAAAAAACAACGACTGAAACCAGCGTAAGAAATCTCTAGCGGGCTGTGAAGGGATGTCGAACTCCATTTGTAACCCCGTGGAAGAGGCTCGGAATGAACTTTTCCGCTTCGTAACGAGATTCCGGGTCTCGGTTTCTGCCGCCCCGACAACTCGAGAGCGTTGCGACACCGCGAACCGTACGCAAAAGCCGAGTGAGACTGCACTTCTCGGGGAGCGGCTCCCACCGTCGCAACATGGAAGGGTTTCACAATTTTTTTTGTTAAAATTTATGCAGAATCATTCGCCATCATTACGTTTACTCCAATAATTGCATGTTTAGATTCATCTTCGAAAAAACATTTATCATGGTGTCTGGCTTCAAACCGTCACCGTGTTGTGAAATATGAAAATTACAGTGAATCGTTAACCACATATATATTTTTATATGGAGACACACATATATATATTTTTCTTTATATTGCACACTGATTTCTGTAATCAGATGTAGCATAATTCTGATTAGTTTTTCAAAATTCTCAGTCGGACATCCCTTCAAAAAACAAATTTAACTGGCCCTAATACAAATATACTCATCACGCGCACTTTACACTACCTTAAAAATATATATAAATATTAATAATAATAATAATCTCAAAAAAAATGAAATATTGTAAATCAATTCCTTAAGAGCCTAAACTTATATATAAATATAATAACACCGAGCCTGTCTTAATAAATATATTTATAAACCATGAAGCAACGTAATTAAATACTATTATACATATATAAATACATATTATATCATCGTCGAAAGATATAAAATATAATTATAGTTCATAAAATCCATTTTAAAGTGACATATTTTATGTATTTAGTCGTTAAAGAATAATTTAATCTAATTAATTAATATTATTTTTAGTTTGTGTTTATATTAATAAAATAATTGTTCGCAGCTGATATTTAAAGAATAATTTTTTTATGCATTTAAAACAAATTTGTATTAAAGGAAAAAGAAAATTATTTTACTATCCCATTAAAGAAAAATAAAAAAATTTGCAGGCATTTTTTTTTCATGTTTTTATAAGTTTATTAATATAAATTGTTTAATAAATAAATTTTCGTGAATTAAATTTAATTTTTGAATTGCATTCTGATGAAATTTCACGTGCTCCGTTTAACTGCGAAAAAGCGGATATTTCAATTTTTGGATTTAACGTTATAGGTAAATCAAGGTATACTTTTTAGAAAAATCGTAAGCGTAATTTTGAATGATAAGGAAATTAACGCAAGCGATCGGCCCTTTATTTAATGAGCAGCGAACTCGTGAAAATTTTCCTAAAAGATCAGGAAATTACAGAAAGATCGACGCAAAAAAAAAAAAATGGCCGCTTCAAGCGCAACAGCGAAATATTCCTCGTCGCATCGAATGATTTGGGCGCTTAACGTCGCCGCTTTGAAAAAAAAAAAAAAATAAACAAAAATAAAGGCGAAGAACGGTTCGGGAAGTGAGAAAATCGAGAGGCAAATCAAAATCTTTAGTTAAATTATTTCGGGTACAGAAATGCTGTGCTTTGGCAGGCTGCGCTCACTGTGTCGCAATTGGGTTAAAACATTCGACGAATAATGGACGAGTGGGGGGCTTGCGAACGGTCCTCCTCGGCGGCGTTTCCAACATTAAAATCAAACATTTCGATAAAAGTCTCGGACTTCGGCGGATGATCAGATTCGATCAATCACCACGACGGATAGCGGGTAAGCGCTTAACATTTATTTGCTTCGCCACTTTTTCTAGTTACACGACGCCGGGGAAAATTCTCCCGCAGTCCCCTAGCCCTGAACAACCGGGCACAGCCCCGACATTTTTTATCGTTTTTGTCTTGCGTCGCTTTCACGAAATTTTAACTTATTCCACCGATATGCCTCATCCGTGTTGATGGTAGAACAGTTAATGCAGTGTAGTTTTCCTTTTCATGGGGTTTTTTTTTTCTTTCTTTTTCTTTGCCATCTTCATCGAGCAAACTTTGATGTCTCCCCGCTATCGGGGAAACGTTCAATTCACGAGAACGAGCAATGTTTTACCGACATTAATTGCGTTCTCGTTAAGCGAAAAGACCGAATTCACCGTTTCGATTTAACGGGAAACGGGATCCTACGCGACTTTTAAACACCGCACTCAAAATAAGATGCCTTTAAGGTGTTTCTTAACGCCACGACTTAAGCCCTGACTGAAAAGTTAAAACAGCAGAACAAACGCGATTGTGTCAAATTGTGCGATTTTGGTTAATTAATTCTGCTGCGTCGTTTATTTTTCGATCATTTCGGTGATGAAATCAATCTGGAAAAAGAAAAGGAAAAGTTTAAAATCCCAAAGGACGGGATTCGTTGAAAAATTTCGGTGAGGGAAAGTTGTCCCCACTGCTCACAAATTTAATTTTTTTTTTTTTTTTTTTTTTTTTACATGAAACTGCAAACACATCAAATTTATTCGGGGAAGGAAAATGCTTCGAGTTGCTTCCACGATCGAGGGAGCCGAAAATTAAAGAAATGGACCGGAATCGGCTGTCCGGCAAACTGCTGACGTATTTCCCGTTCCGCCTTTGCTCTTTTTTTTTTTTTATCTTTTTTTCTCATTTCCAACGGAGCGTACAAGTAAACGACCGATGCGCAACGGGGTAAAATTGACGGTTTCGCGCGAGCTTGGAACCGAGGATGAGGGATCGGGTTTATCGGTTTGCGAAAACGAAAGTGTCATCAGCGAGGTGGCCCGATTGTGTAAGGCACTCGTCGCAAGCATCCCGAGCGGACGACCGAGTGTGGCAATCCGCGAAAACGAAAACGCGTCGATTCTCCGCGGCATTGCGGCGATTCTTATGTAACGCCCGTCATCTCAACAATGGGCGACCGAAGAAAGTTCCGACGTTCGGCAAGTCATTCCCGTCGAAGGTCGGACGCGAATGAAAATCTCGCGAAAACTGCGATTTGCGAAGCGGGAAGCGAGTCAAGGCCTCCGCGGTCCCCCATTCCGCGGCACGTCGATCCAATGGAAACTCCGCTGCTGACACGTTCGGTAAAGAAAATCCCCGGCGTTGCCTGCTGCGGCGCTTCCTTTCCTCCCCTTCCCCGATCATTCTTTGCACTTGAAAAAAAAATCGTTTGTCGTCAGTTTCCACAGAAAGGGAACGCGTAAAAAACTGTGAATTGCCGTTATTTATTATTACTCTAACAATCGAAACAAGGCGTAAATTTATTTGCCTCACTTATCGAACTTTCTGCTGCATCCGAAACTGTAATTGCACTCCTTAACGAGACGATGTTTCACGTAATTTTTAAAAGGGAAAACAAATTCAAACGATTTCCGTTAAACTTTCTTGTCAAAAGATTTGTATTTTTCATGTCAAAAAACACGGATTGGTAAACCGTGCGTCGGTTCAGACATTTTTCATAATAAAAAAAATTGCTTTTCATTCGTAATAATGGGGAAATGTCACTTTTCTCTTGGAGACCTGCCGATGATAAAACGACCAATTGTACAATTTTTTGTATTAATTCTGATTTCGTACGGAATAAGAGAATTTTCACCGCAAACGTAGCAAAGATACGAAGGCGTAATCATTTTCACGGCGGCCATGATCCCCACGTGAAGCGGGGGGGGGGAGGGTAAGGATGATTTGCAAAATGGGAAATACAAATTAAGGTTTGTTCGCGAAACCCAGTGACCAATAAAGTGAGAATGGGTGACATAACGAAATGCATGCATCAATCACGGGCTGGGTTTTATCGAGCATCGAAGGGGCCCCCGTGGGGCATGTCCCGCGTTGCATTAAACAAGACCCCGACATGACTGTGCAACAATCGATCAAAACGACTTTCACTTCTCAATGTGCCAATTCATTCAGATTCATAAATGCGCGATGGAAGCGTTCTGGGAGAGCTTTGCCCGGCGGTTTAACCGAAAACGGAGGAATTTCCCCGGGCGATCCACCGGATTTAACCCGATTTCACCTTTCAGAATTATGACCAGGCAATGGCTGACGGAAGCGGACGACTACGCATGCACCTTAAGCCCCGAAACGCAAGAAGTGGCCAAAAGAGAACTGCGGGAGGAAGAAGGCATCAGGACTCAGGCCCTCGACAGTTTGAGAAGCTGGATAGCGAAAAACCCGCGGATCCTGAATTGCCGCCTGGATTCGATCTTCCTCCTGCGCTTCCTAAGATTCACGAAATTCCACGTCAGCGAAGCTGAGGAAGCGCTGGAGCGATATCTCCTCCTGAGACAGGCGTACTCCGTCGCGTTTAACAACCTCGACGTGAAAAGCTCCCGAATGGAGGCGCTCCTGGATCGGGGAGTCGTCCTCCTGCCTCCGCAGAGGGACGCCCTCGGAAGAAGGCTCATTATCGTCCGCGTGGCACCCTTCGACCCGTACAAATACAACAACGAGGACGTCTGCCGACTGGCCGCCATAGTCCACGAATCCATAATGGAAGACGAGGATTCGCAGGTTCGAGGCTACGTTTACTTCTGCGATGCCAAGGGCATCGGATTCCCGCATCTGACGCTCTTCACCCCCATGGAAGCCATACGAATCATAAAGAACGGAGAGAAAACCGTTCCGATGAGACACAAGGAAGCCCACGGCTTCAACATTCCCTCGTCTCTGAAATTTGCCGTAGACTTCGGATTCTCGCTGATATCCGATAAATATAAAAAGAGAATCAAGGTAAAGGTTGACCGAAAACCGAAGTTGAAATTACACGTTTCCGCGGAAAAATAATAAAAATTTCCATTCCGATTCAGATTCACTCAACGATGGATGATGTTCTGCAGTGCATCGACAGGAAACTGCTGCCGGTCGACTACGGAGGGGAAACGCCCATGGAAGATTTGATCAGTAAGTGCCACTTTCGTGGCAGGCCTGTTCCCGGCCATTTGTAAGGAAAAAATAAGGAGCGCATCACCTTAACCGTTCAAAACCATTCGTCCTTAACGCAATTAAAACGTACCCCAAATGTTAGCCGCAACATCGATTCATACGCGATCCGAAATTAGAGCCCGATTTGTCCAAAACATTAAAAACTTATGTAAGAAGCGATAATGATACATGACTCGGACATTTTGCTGTTAATACTTCGAGTCGTCATCGCGGCGAAAAGTACATTTTGACCGATGTTATTTAATCCTAACGATGTTCGAATTTCAGGGTCGACGAAAGAAGAGCTTTTGCGGCATCGAGACCTTCTCATGTCCCACGATCAAATGCAAGTTCGCTTGGAGTGCTACAGCGAAGAGGCCCGCGAGGGCGCAGTCTCGGCTCTGAAGCAGGGAACGCCCTGCAAGATAGATACCTTGGCATTCGAAGCCGGGCTCTGCGGAACCTTCCGAAAGCTTGAGTTTGACTGAGTTCAAGGCGCTGCAAATTCAAATTGCTTCCGGTTAAAAATAATCAATAAGAATCCAACTTGAAAGTGTTGCCGGATGAGGGGCACCGGTGGAAAAAAACTCGTCGAATGCGGCGGAATGCTTTTTAAGGCGAGAATTCGGCCATTTTCAGGCAGGCAAACTTAAAAAATAAAAAACCCCGTTGCAAAGTTAAATGAATCTGGAACAGCATCACCGGGCAAAACCACGAGGGAAGACGAAGAGCCAGAGCCTGCAAAATTTCCTTTACATTGAAAACTAAATATTTTTAAGTGAAATTAGGTTAGCTTCAATTTAATTGAACTTTAATTAAATTTATAATTTGGAATAATTTTAACGAAATTTAACTTGAGAACTTTCCACAAATTTCCTCTCAACGTGTTTTGTCGCCATTTTGGTTTTCCAGTTTTTTTTTTTTATCAGAATTCATTAATTGACTCATTAGGAAATGGCACTGCAAACTTTTTTTAACGTACGTCGGCATTAAAAGAAAACTGCTTCATTAATTCTGTTCCTTTTAGTTTTCGCGTTAAGTCTCTAAGTGCTCTGGTTAGGTTTTAATTTTGAATAAAAAATTCATTAATTAAGCTACGAGATGGGCGAATTTAAATTTGCCCTTTCATTACCATTTTATTTTGTAATTTGTTACAATCAAGAAAATGTCGTAATTCTTAATTTAGGGGGAAAAGTTTTTAATTACTGATAATAAATATTATAATATTAAAATAAAAAAATTTAAAAAATAAAAAGATATATATGATATTAAATATTAAATTATATAATATATATTATTACGACATTATATATATATATTACATATATATATAATCGTATATGTATGATGCTAAAATAATTATATATTAAATAAACATTACAATATTACTTTATGACAAAGACATTTATTTCTTTAATTGTATCTAATCTAATTTGCCTGAAGGCAATATGTATAATAAGCAGAAATTTTGTTTTAAATTTACAATAATATTTCATATAAAGAAAGCAGAAGAATGTTCATTAACACCTTTCAAACTAATAAGAAAATTCAATGCTTTCATGTGTAAAAGCCTTCTAATACAATGAACAACTAAGAATTTTGCTGTTTTAATAATGAATGAACATTTGATTAAAAATATTTTATTCATTATCTGGAAGAAATGAAACTTGATGGAAAACATTTTTGCATCCAAGTTGACTTTTAGAAACAGGACAAATTTTCATTTGTTGCTTTACAAGCTCATTCAGATTTACAGATAAAATTGATTTGTTTTGTCTTTTAAATTCAACTTTAAAACACTCCATAATAGTCTCCTCATTTAAATTCTTGAAAGGAACATGAAAATATTTAAATTGTTCATGTTTTAAATTTTCCAGTATGAATGCCTCATCATTTTCACTTTGAATCTGAAAAACCATTATCACTAACAATTTCTGATCTTTTGCAAGGGAAACCAATAATTTTGCAATTACATTAATTGCTGTTTTTGCTGTTGAGATATGAATTCCATCAACTATTAGTAAATTAGCACTGGAAAATGAATATTTTTTGCTTGATATCCTCTCTTCAAGCCCATCACTGAAGAAACTTATATACTGATTTGAGCTCCAAGGGAAATTATCATATATTATGGATGAAACTAATGTTTTGCCAACGCCAATCGTCCCAGTAAAAGCAACAACTAAACTACTGTTTGAATGACTGAATTCATTTAATATCGTTTCTACCTCGTTAATCGCAGCTTCTTGCCCGAAAACGTTATTACGTAATTTATGAACGGTGTCTGTGATGTTCCACGATTTATTACATTCATTGATTCTCAGAGCGAAACTGATAAGTAAAGTTATCAAAATGATGTGTAAAAAAATATAGGTGACATTTGTATATTTGTATATGAGATCAATAAACCTCCATCCTCTGCTTAACTTTAATTTCGCAGCCTTCTTCCTCTTGCTCTGCGATACGGTCGAGAACCGTGGCCGATATCTTATGGGGGCTTTGGAAAATCTTCTGATGGGCGACACGAAACTGGAAACTCGAACGAAAGTGGACTGAAAAGTCTGACCGCCTTTTAATTTTTTAATTATGCGATCGCAGCTGTACGATCTTATGAGGGTGTTCCCCCCGAAGTTCAGTACTTCCTGATATATGAAACTTGTGGCTGACGGCGTCGAAAACGAAGATGACCTATTGCGCTTTGGCGAGTCGTTTGCGTCTCGATATGGAACGAGAGCCATAGATCAGCATTCAGTTATTGAAACAGATCTGAAAACACACTTAAAAGAACCATGCCATGTGAATGATTGACATACGATCGTGGCATTAGAAAAATAGAGGCATCCTTACCGTTCCTAAATACGAGCAAAAACAATTTTAACAAGTACTTTAAACATTTCTAAAAAGTTTCTGAAATATTTCATTAAATAAATAATGATCTAAGTCTTTAAAATGTCCAAAATGTAAGTTAAAGTATTTATTTTATATTTTTCAGAAATTCTTGCTATACGTCTCCAAATAAAAAGGAAATTCCTGATAACCTTTTTTACATTAAATTTTACAACTTATATATTTTCCATGTAGTGGTCGTACAAACATTTAAAATTTAAATTATATAAAAAATTTAAATGAAGCCTCGAAGATTAATCTTAGATTGATTACAAATTGCAGAGAAATGTTATAATATAAAAGCTTAATACACAAAAAATTTGCTTGTTTCATAATGGCAAATTATGTTGAATATTTTTCAACTAAAATGCTAAAATTAATTTTTTTTTTCCGATCATAACCCACCTAATACAACCCATAAATGACCATTGTATAATATTTAATTCATCAGATTAACAAGCATGAAAACATATGCAAACAATGATAAAAAGCTATAAAGCTCCAACGTTTTTCAGGGAAAAAGTTGTAACTTAAATGTCTCCCTGATTATTGTATGTTGCTCATGGAAGACAGAATATTTGTTTTCTTTGACATTAATTATTCTGAGTTAAAATAAGGTACAGCTAAACCGATTAACATTCTCGTTCAGTTTAAGCGGGTGAAATCTTAAACAATAGGAAATATAATAATGTATAAAAGATTATACCTGTTATTCCAAATCGATTTTCTTGAAGCATAACTCTAACACTGGTTATTCGTTTTTAATGCAATCAAACTTGGAAAACCTGTGATTTTTGCAAAAATTTTGGGTAAATCGATAAAGTTAATGTCTAATTTTTCGCGAAGATGAAAATTCAGCAAACGATTCGATCGAAAGACTTGCACAGGTCAAATGTCAGGTCGGCCGCAGAAAGTTTTGCGCTGCTCGAGTCGCGCGTGAGCGGCAGCAAAAGCCGAAAAACCGGTGAGAATCAAATTGTCAATAATGTTTCGCAATAAGTGGTGTCGGAAAAAGGGCGCTTAATTTGAGTCGTTCCTTATCGTTTTAATAAATTGAGTTTAATGAAATATTTATTTTTTAAAGGCGATGTCTGAAAGAAACAGAACAGAGACGGAAAACTGGTTGACAACCGAGCGTCCGGCGCCGAAAGAAAATTCATCAGGACAATTTCTGTTCGTCTTTTTCAGACTTTTGCTGCCTTTGCTCGTATTGGCCGTCTGCATGTCCACAATGGTTATTTCATTTCGCTTCTTCCTTGCAGTCAATAAGTATTACTGATCTGTTCGAAAATAACGGCGGTGCCGAATTTCAAAATATTAAAATAGTGAAATTTCTAGATATATTACGCCCTGAAGAAGAAAAGACTGGACGAACTGCGTCATCGCTTAGTTCCTTTTTATAAATTTGACCCCGCGGAGTGCGAAGACGACTGGCAAACGGAGTTGCTGGAGGATACAGATGGACCGGGGTCCATCACCAAATTACAGGTGAATTTTCTGAGGATATTCGGTTTTCCTTGCCTTTCCTAGCCCGACTCTTGCGGCCCCTTCGCTTGCATTCATTCAACAAAATTTGGAGACTTAAAAAAAGGAAAAAGATGAAATTATTTGTGTGACCTGTCTTCCTGTTTTTTGAGACAATTCCTGACACAATTGCTAAATGTGCATATCACAAAACCACATTTGCAGTGAATACATTACTGACTGCCAGACATTCTGAGTGAATTATGATTTTTCTGAAAAAAATGAATATTGAATTATGTGTGGTTTTAATTTGCATGTTAAAAAAAATTCATAATTCAGTTGCAAAATGTGAAAATATTTCATGCTACAAAATATATGTTATTCTTAAGTTCTTTTAAAATCCAAATAACAAAAAACTGGGCAGTCATTTCATCATCATTATTATGATAATTAAAATATACATTAACATATTCATCTGCATTGTTAAACTCAAATCTTAGTGAAGGATTATAAATTTTTGGCAATTGTTATTCTGATATTACTATTTTATAATTCTTTGTCTTTGATTGGTGTTGTCAATGAAAAGCAATAACATGTCTGATGAATGACAGATTCTAATTGATTGATGTAATGAAAATTCATTTGAAACAATCAAACAAGAATATTTTGGGTTGTACATAATGCCCTGGGATTGTCAGATGCTTCAAGATAAAAGGCCTCTTGATTTTTTTATGCATTGATTCATCACCATTTCATTTGGGGCATTCCAGAATCACTATTAAGAACAGTAAATTATTTGTTTATTTCTTTGCAGATAAATGCTGGCTCTAAAATCATTAATTTTTTAAAAAAAATGAATAAAATTCAACCCGTATTAATAAATTATATAGGCACAAATTTGACATGTAAATAATGCATTCTGATTAACATTAATTTTAAGGTTCATATGATTAAAATTATTCGATTTTGTATCCGTTTCAGAAAACTTTGCTTATTGCGTTTGAGCAATTTTCATTTCCACGGCGTAGTTTTGTTTTTCAAATGCAAAAAGTGCGTTGATTGTGGGGACGATTTGTGATCAGCGTCATTCTAAAATGAATCTCATTTTTTGTTTCCAGGATTACAAATCCACAGACTCAGTAACGGAAATCTGTCACCATGACAAATCTTATATTTGAGCCGCCGACAAACCGTCAAAGTCATCCTTAAAACTTTTCACATGATTTCCAGCGTCAATTTTAACATTTCAATCGTATCTGCGCATACATTTAAACAACAGGATGCTCACTAAGTTTAACACCGGGACCCTCGAGTTATTACCGCGTTCAACTTTTCTTGTCAATCCAAATCGAATTTTTATTCCAAGTAAAAGAAATCTGTCGCTGGAGATCTGACGACGAACCGCGTGGAACTTAAAATGTAATCGAAAACCAACCTTGTATGAACACGCGCGAAACTTACTGAACATTCTGCTGCAGCGTTAATATGTGCTTAGATAAATATTTTATAGTTATCATCTCAATCTGTTTTTCAGAGCTCAATAAGATTTTACTTTTTTAGTGAATAATTTTAACGATATATTTCTCTCTTTTAATACAAATTAATATGTTGAAATATCGTGTTCGTTGCATAACTACTTAAATCCAAGTTCAGAGAATCGGAAAAAGTTTCCTCTTATATTGTTTAAGCATCGTTTTTGAACGTTTCCAAAGACAACACCGCTAACCCTTTAAGGGACTCAGATGTTGCATATGATTGTAGATAATGGTAATCTAGATCATGCTAGATATTAATTATAAAAAAAATGATTCTAAAATTGATCCTCGACAACTGCCTGCATTAGCGTAGTTTCGCTTAATCCCCAGAGATGGATTAAACCCTGATTAATTTGTAGGCATTTTCCTTGGCGTCAATCGCGGTGATCCAAAACAACTTTTTCATTTGGTCGTGGTGGAAACCGAAGGACCTAAATGCAATTACGATGCACCTATCGCGGGGGCAAAATCTGCTCATGCTCTTCCAAAAACGGAACGGAAACGTTTAAATTTACTTCTTTAATTTCTTCATAAATTGCATTTGTAAAAAAAAAAAAAAAAAAATTAGTCACATTAAGCTAACGAACGAATACCGTAAAACACGTGCATTTAAAACAAAATATGTGATTATGATGAATCGGATTTTCTTTTTTTATTTTCGACAATGAGACATCGGAAAACGCTGCAGAATGTTTTTTCTAATAAATCAGGAGCTCGTGGCCTAAAGATCTTCGGAATTTAGCTTTTCGTGAAATTCCTTCGGCGATTTTTTTTCGAAGCATTTATTTTGTTTCCCATTCTGCAAAACTGACGAAGTCGCTCTTCGAAATCTTCTGCAAAAAACTTTTCCTCCACTTTTCAAAAATTTATTTCTAAATAATAAATAAATATCAGAAAACTAACGACGGTCCGGGTCCGCCAAAAGAACCGTTGTTCGGTGGTGTGTCATCCCAGTCGTCGTCGTAATCCCTCTTCTTCTCCGCCACTCTCTGGTGGTACCGCCTTTCGGCCAAATATTTTTGGTTGTCCCTGTAAACCGAGAGCAATTTAATCAGGGGGAACCCGTCTTTTACTCTGCTAAATTTACCACTAGCTGCATTGGTTTCTTCCCTTTACCTATTAACTAACATCTGTAAATTTGATGGAAGAACACCTTTTGGCGGATCGTTTACGTCGCTCTGGCGTAATACGAGAATGTAGGGTGTGGCGCCTCCGCCGTTCCATTCGCATCTGGCAAGTGATACCTGGGGGCGGCGATAATTTCAAGTTTTAAAATAAATATTTGGTTATGATAATAAATACAATATTAAAACTTTAATCATGATAGGGAATTGCTTAATTAAGAAAAAAAAGCCATATAAACTTACCACGGAATCGTTGAATATATACCACTGACCCGAATTATCAACCGCGGAAGAAAAGTAATGACCGCCATCCAACGAAGATCCGGAATGCAGCACGACGCCTTTTACATCATACATAACGACCTAAAAAAATTTAAAAAGTAATTTCATCTACAAGACGAGGACTCTAATCCGAATCTGACTACAATCAAACAACCATAAATGTAATATTGTCCGAAAAAAAATAACACTTTTTTTATTAATTTATTTACATGCGGATTTCCACCGCTTTCGTTCGCATGCTAATGCACAAGTCGCAATTGAAGTAAAAGGGAAAGCGGCAATTTCCTAAATAATTCATAAATAAACTAATGAATATCAGAAACGAATGTTAAAGTCAACTATCAGAAAAGACATCTCAGCGGAACATCTGCAGCGGAAAGCTAAATTAACATTCCGAGTATATTTACTTTCGTTTGTAACTGACTAGAATTGTACACTGGAAGTTCTATCCTTTTCGCATTTTTTAATCTGCTGTGTAATTTCAGTCTTTGTTTGCGCACTGGATCAAACCTAAAAAAAAAAAAAGAAACAAACCCGTTTAAGTTTCTATGATCTTTCTCGACTTGTGCACCGAACTTCAAAACATCATCCGGTGGATTCAGTACTGTCTCATTAAACAATTGTAATTTATTATACTCATTTTCTCTCAATTCAAGTCTCTATGACTTGTAATCATAATGAATACTTTCCGATTACCATTCACATTCCAAATACCGAAAAAGACTTAGATTATCGAAAAAATTTTTGGGATAGAACCAAAAGACCGTAACTATTCTAATGAATGAACTCCCCTGCGTAATATATACGCTTTAGCATTGATAATTTCGAAAACAAAAATTGTCGGGACGAGGTGCAATATATAGTAAAGGATAAGGCGTACTGCGTGATGGCTGTTGGCAGTTTTTGAAATAATTATAGAATTTGTAATTTAACAGTAAAGATTTCAGGATTGTGTTTTGAATTTGCTCTTTTTCACGTATAAATCACCCATCGATTTCAATAAAACCAGTATAAGTCGTAACACAGTCGGCTCATCGGAAGCTGGGCTCAAGAAAAAATAACAGGTCATTAAAATGATACCTAAATAATTTCAATGTCAAAATAAGATGTTCCGGAGCTTTAATAATTGTCTGTTTTCTCGTCGCGTTTCTTTTTGTCCCACAGCTTGAACAATCATACATGTTGTCGCTGCAGAGTTCTTCAGGTTGCAAACTGACATTGACCAATTCCTGAAATATTTGATTAATTTTGCTTAGTAAAAAAATCAAAGTTCGTCCTACAGTAACGAAACACAATCAATTCATAGGTTTCGATTCGTCCCCCTCATCTATAATGTGAAACAACTGTCAAAATGTAAAAGGTTAAAATTTTCCTTTTCTATATTAACGAATGATACTTTTTTCATATATATATTTTTTTAAGTTTCAAAATTTTTTACTAGGATAACATAGTAAATATTAAGAAAATTAAGATTATAGCGGAGAAATCACGAAATGACATTTATTTTGAAATATTATTTCTCAAACATATCCTATCGAGCATATTTTTAACTCTGATATTTTTCATTTTTTAAAAATTTACAATATTCAATAATTTCGACGTCGATGAGAATTGATTTATAGAGAACCACAATATATATGTTAACTGGATGTTAAAAGGAGATATTAAAAATTTTAAAATAAATTATTTCAGTAATTCATAAAATCGATTTTTAAAATATTTCAAATACCTGCAGATCACACAATTTATGGTCATCGGGAAGGGATAAATGAAGATCTCTAAAGGAATCGTTCTTGGGAAAATTCCTTTTGCAAAATGAGCAAATTGTTGTCGACATTGTTACTCCCCCAAACAATCTTTCGACAATGGTTTTTTCATGATCTGAAAACGAGAATTTATTCAGACTTTTTTAAATTTTAACCTAAAATAAACGTGTTAGAAACGAAAATTTGATCTCAGAATATTTAAAAACAAATCAAACTCAATCACCGTCCGTCTGTTTTAAAGAAGTCGCTCCTTCCTCAAAATCTCCGTTTCCGTCAATTTTCTTATCTAGTGAATTTTTTTGAGGAGAATTGGGTTGCCTTTTTCTACGAATTATTTTGTTTTCATTTTCGTGAAGAATATCGAGTAAATAACTGGAAGAAAAAGATCATATTGGATTTAACTTTTTTAACCAAATGTTAATTTGCCAAGTTTAATCGTCTTTTAATGATATGATTTTCATGAAAAACTCACATTAGATATTCGGAGCTATCCTGCTGATGACCTCTTCTGAAGGTAGGTGGTAACGTTGAATCTATCACACCGTTTGGTACGAGAACAGAGCGGTTTGATTCTTGCATGAAAGCGAAAAGCTGTTGAAGATCATTTGCGGCTCGTTCACTTGGATCAACTTCTTTCTCCAACATTTCATGCCTAAACCTGTGGAAGTTCATTACAAAACAGTCTTAAAAAAAGCACAGATATATATACTGTTTCAAATTTTATATTTTAATGAAACCTATTTTGAAACTGAATAATCAAATTCATGTATTTCACAACAAAAGATCTACAAGACAAAGTAAGTCAAACAGCTGTTACCTGGTCGTCATGTAGAGAATTTGAAGTACACTATTCATAAAGCAAGTATTCCCTTGATTTACAAGACCTTTATAAGGTGTATAGCTAGGCGTATCGAAATCTGAAAACACTGGTTGCAAACTCCAATCGGATAAAACTCTGCTTTCATTTGGATCCCAAATAATTAAGGACTCCGAATTAAAAGTGGCTTCTGGCAGCCTCTATATAATATTTAAAAACCGGTCAAATTAAAATCATCACAAAACATTTTAATTTATTTTACATTCTGAACTTTTATGCTTTAAATAAAAGTTGACTTACTTTTAGAGCTAATTTAATAGCATTGTACTTCGCTTCAAATGGTACTTTTGCCTGAAACCTTATTAATAACAACCTCAGCAATGCTGAAAAATCCGTCAGGCAAGCGCTGGCGTTTTCATCGTCGCTCTCTTTTTCCAAAGCATTAATGGCTGAAGGCACCATATCTATAATCTACTCAAAAAAAGATTATAAAATGTTAATATTTTCATTTTTTAAAACGTAAATTAATTAATTGAAATGCACTGTAGCAAAAAACTGAAAGTAAACTGATAAATAATCAATATATTAAAAAACAATACCTTATAAAAAACATAAGGAGTCATTGATGAGTACAGAAATTGTCTTAAAATAGGATAAACCAGTGATCTAAATAATGGCAACATGAGGCCTATGATAAGTTTTGTACATATACATTCTGCAACTGTTGTTAAAATGGTGTAGCTTTTTCTAGCTTCAAGGCCTTGAATAATTGCAAAAGCCCAGTCCTGCAGTCTAGGTGCCGTTGATCCACACTGACATAGACCTTCAACAATTGCAATTAGTGCATTTTGAACCTAGAAAAATGTTTGCAATTTAAGTTTTTAAAACTCCACTCAAGTGGAGTGACAACACAAGAATAGATTCCACTCAAGTGCCCTTGCCGTCATATTCACACAAAAAAAAGGGGGGAAATATGAGAAACAATAAGAGGGAAAAGGAATTATGGACTTTTATCATGAATTTAGATTAATATAAAAGTAGAAACAAGAACTTATTATATACTCCATACAAAAGAATAATTTTATACATAGTAAACATAACTTAAGAATATAAACTCCACATCTTATGCATCCAATAATGAATAAAGTTCTATGTTATGTAAAAATACTATATAAGTGATACATTATAGTCAATAATTTATACTATAAAAATTTAAATGACATTATTTCCCCTTTTTTAAATACAATTTACTTTGTTTGATTTATTTATGTTATTAATATTAATTTAATATTAATATTAATATTAATTAATATGGATGTGTATATATATATGCAATTTTAATTATAAACTGCTTCTTTATTATGTAATTTTTTACCTATTTTCTTACATTGTATAACAAATACAATCTATTTAAAGTTGGAAAATCATGTTATTATGGAAAATAATTAATATAAAATATTTTCACATGTAAGTGATACTTTAAATGAAAAAAATTTTCTTTTCAAAATAGGAAAATGTATGATGTATAAAACATCTGTCACATTACCTTTATATCTTCATTTGTGTTAGGATCACTTAAAATTCCTTCTACAATATCAGTGATTTTATCTTCTTCAACCAAATCCAATATACTCCACACTGCAGGATTAACAACAGTCTGATTTAATGCTATTACATCATATAGTACATTTAAACATTCAATCATAACTTTTCCTGAGCTATCTTCTTGCCAAAGTTTTGCAAGGAGAGTTTGGAAAATTTTTATCTTTTCCAACCACCCTTGTAATTCTGAAGACTCCTAATTGGATTACACATGGGCACAAAAAAATGAAAATTAAATAACGAAATTTCTAAATATAAACAAGAATTTAAATTTTCCTCTTAACTTTAAACCTACCTTTGGCAACTGAAAATTAATTAATATTTGGACTATATTAACAGCTTTGTTTGGGGGCTCAGCTGGTTCAAATCTTTCCTCAGTCATCTTGATAGGTTTAAATCAAACACCATAATCTGAATAAAACAAAATAAAAGACTGTTAAAATCTAGACTTAAAACAATGAAATTTGGTAAAAATTTCAATTGTATATTATTATGAATAGGTATCATTATTTATAAAAGTATGACATAATAATATTGATAAAAGATTAAACATAAACATTTCAAATCTGTAATTCAAAATCAAACATATTTAAAAAATATGTAAAAAGTCAAAAATTAAATTCAACATTTTCAGAGATTTCCTTAGATCAAATCTTCTAAAGGATCAAATCAGAGCTTACAAAAACTATTTATCACATCCACATTTTGAGCATTCAAATATAAGTTTTAAGCTTGATGCAACTGCTATAATGAAACTGTAAGAACAAAAATTTTAGGATAAAAAAAATTTAATTATTTTGAATGCTTACATCAATTTACAAAATCTATATTTTTTTAAAAACTTAAATTATTTTTTTAAAACATTTTAAAAATTAAATTTTTAAAAACTTAAAAATAAATATTAGTGACAAAAGGAATTATATTCTTTTCTTTCAAATATAGTCATATCAATCGATTCCAAATATTTATTCATTTATATTATTTTTGAATTGTAATTTTGTAACTTTAAAACATCATAATTTAAACTTATTATTAATAACTCAATAATCGATCATTGTCGATATTATGGTCTTTGCAATGAATAACTTTGTGAATGAATTATAAATATATTCATTGAAATTTTTGGTAATTTATAGTTTGCTTTTTCATAATTCAAGTGTTATTAATTCTATTGGTTAATACTTGCTGTATAATTTAAGTGACTGTAAAACAATTAGAAAAAATAATAAATTTGAAAAATTTGTTTTACAAAAAATTCACGTTAGGGAGAAATTGTGATTGGAAAATGTCTGAAGATTATTTTTCACTGTATAAAGTTTTAATTTCTTTTTGTATGAAACTTTGGCTATTTACATCTAATTTATTAATCCTTATGTATCAAAGGGAATAAAAACGAAGTTGAAAAAATAATGATTCAAAAAATTATACTTGAAAATCAAATTTCGTTTGTTATTTATAAATTTGATTAAAATGAATCATCCATTACCATTTAGTGAAAATTTTTGAGCAAATTACTTGGTAAATAAATCTTTAATGTAATTTTAATCCTTAAATTATCAACTATTAAAATTCCAAACGCCATTCGAATACATAACTTTTAACACATAAGTTAAAACTGCTGAGAATGTCTCACCTCAATATAGACTTTCATGGCCTATATTGTACAGCGCGACATCTTGGCAATTTATAGCAGCCATTTTGCTCAATTTTGCATGATTGTTGTGAATTTATTGTAAAAGACCGAAATTCAAAGAGAAACATTGTTCAGGAATTGTGATTATAATGCATTGTTGGCAAAAATTATATAGTCTTAAAATTGAATGCAATTTTTTATTTATTGCCATAGAAATCAGACCAAATAATTAATGGTGACCTCAAATAGCGAGGTTTTATTCACAATATTTTATGAAATATTATACATTGAACTGAATTTTCAAAAACTGTCGGGCGTTTAGATAAACTTCGGCTGCGATCAAAACACGATAAATGAAAACATTGAGTGTTATTACGCTATTTCGATTCGTTTTTTCTTTTCTTTTTCTAAGAGAAGTTAAAAACGGAAAATTTTGCCTCCCGTCGAACGAATAGCAGCACGCTGCGAAGTCAAAGTTCTGCAAAGCCTTTAAAATTTAGTAAACTTGTCAACTCTTTTCTTTGTGCATCACGCTTTTCTTTTCGATGAATAAACTTTCCGGCAAGCGCCAATATAAAGAAAATTTTCCAAGCATTCCGAAATGAAGGATGTTTACTTTGCGAAATTTAAACAAAATAACTAACAATTTAACTCTGAATTAAATTTATGAAAATATTTCGCACAACTCAAAATTGCCGCGACTCAGATTCTCCTGTAAAATTTGCCGCAAATAATTGTTAATGTTCGGTAGTTGGCACCCGATCGAAAAAGAAATTAGTGTATGTGCTTTCTCTAAATTACTCGAAATTTAAACAATGACCATGAAGAGTAATAAATCTGCAACTATTGGTAATGTAGATGTATTAAATCTAATTGATAGACTTTTCGTTGCATAATTAAATAATGATGAAAAATCGAAATAATTGAGTAACTAATCATTCTAAAATGATATCGAATCGTAAATGTGGTTTGAGATCTATAGGAAAGAAAAATCCACTTTTGGTCCATGAAGATATTTTTAGTGTTACTATTATGCATTCGATGCAGGCAAAAAACACAGAAATACATCAACAATTAATGCTGCATAAAGATGGGCAGGAGTTAATTAATGAAACAAATTTCATAAATTGCCTTAATTCTATTATGGGTCTTATGAAATTTGCAAACGCGTTTTCCATTTTTTTTTCATTTTTTTTATGAATGAAAAAACAGTTTTAAAATATAAAAAAGAAAAATAATTTTATGTTTAAAAAAAATTGAATCGACAACCTAGTTGTATCCTAATTTGAAATGAGTGTGGCAGTTATTCTTTGTATTATATTTGAATTTTCTTAGTAAAAATTATTTTTCACAGATAAAAGTGGTGAAGCAGAAAGTGACTGCACACTTACATTTTTAAACAAGATGCATACACATATTTCTGAATTAAGAAAATTATTTGAAGTATGTGGCAATGTGACAAGAGTGCAAGAGTGTAAAGACAGAGTTTTTATTCAGTTTGAGACTCATGAAGATGCAGTGCTTGCAAAGAGCCAATATGGTAAAAAATTTCAAATTTCTTATGCAAGAGAAAGACTGGAGAAAAGGCAAGATGGGTTAGTTTTTATTTTTTTAATACTGTACAAAAGGAAAAATATTGTCATTAAAAAAAACATGGAGTTTGATCATGATGTGATCTTCATTCTTCAATTTCACTTAGTTCATGCAAATTGAAAAATATTTCAAAACCCAATCCTTAGGCATTATTTTTCTTACAATGAAGGTCGATTTTAAATTTTCTTTTTTAAATTTGAAAAATTCTTATGAAAATGTCACATTATTTATATGCTCATTCAAAAATTTAAATAAAATTTCATTTCATTTTTTTTTAAATTTAACATGTGAAATATTGTTGTATGATTGTGTATTTTACTTGACTTTTTTTAGGTATGATGGAGAAATGAAAAGTCAAAAAAAAAAAAATAGCAGAATAAATGTTGATGACAAAGAAACTGACTCTAATGGTAAGAACCAATTCATTTTTGAGTGTAATTTGTTTGTTTTTAAATTGCAAAATCTATGCATTTAGAAATGGTCATAGTGACATAAAGAAGTGATTTAGACATGTATGCCAAAGACATTTAGACATTCCTATGATCCCTTATTCTTGGACAGTTACATTTATTTAAAAGTAGTTAAAGAGGGCAGAAATGAGATTATAATTTTTTAAATTAGTTACAAATGTCTTATAATAAAATGGAAAGATGATGTGACTGGTAATAAGACTTATTATTCTTAAATTAAAAGTCAAGAGATAAGAATATTGACATATTTCCTTCAATGAATTTTTTTTACTACTTTTTATTAAATTCTCAATATTTGTTTACATAATTAGTGTAAATATTACAAAAATATAAAAGGGATGTGTTTTATCATGATATTTGAGTTTACATTTAAGAAAGTTTAATCAAAACATCATATTAAATAAAAAGTTGTTCATTAATTTGTTTTAGTTAAATAATGATGGAAGTGTAATTAGGAAATAAAACATCTGTGTGTACAGACAAATATTCATTCACACACGTAATTTTTTCTGTACTATTTTCAACCGTACAATTTATAGTTTCAGATTATAAGTCGGAGTCTTTGCCAAAAAGTTCACCTGTTCCTTCGGGAAATCCAGAAAAGCGCATACAGAAAAAATTTAAATCATTAAATCAGGACGGAAAATACTCTAGGCGGTTTTCGGCGACGAAGTTTTTCAAAGGTTTGTTTACTGGAATAAACGAAAAATTAAAATTTTCTTATCTGTTTTAATCTGCATAAACTTTTGCTGACATCGGAAAGCGAGAAAAAAAAGAAAAATTTTAGATTCAAATCATTATTTGCGATCGTTCCAGAAACGAAACCAGTAGTTTCGAGCTGCGTTTCACCCGTTAAAACTTCGAAGGGAGAAAAGATCGAAGACAGATCGAATTTTAAAAAACAGATTGACGAAAGCGATGTTGAAGAGCATAAATCAGAAAATGGTGAATATATAAAAAAGGCAGCAAATTGTTTGTCGTTGCATGCGATTGCACATTAGTTAAAAAGTGAATTTTAACTTACAGAAAAGGAGTTCGCCTGCGACCCAAACTCAAAATTAAACGGAAGTTTTAAAATGGGGTCGTCGGATAGGAATGTATCCGATGACAAAAATAAAAATGAGTTTCACAATATTCCGCCACTGATTGGTAAGCAATTTACTTATTTTGGGATTCTTCTGCGGGCCGAATGATTTGTGTGCGACGAAAAATTTAATTGTTTTGCCTTATGTGTAAGGGGAAAGAATACTTTAATGTTGCAGATGCAAAAGACATTCCCAGAATGTATTCGCTCGTTTTGGGTAACCTACCAATAAAGTATAATTTGGATGATGTCTACAATCTCGTGGAGGAAGCCAATCCTCGTGCGCTTACGGAAATCGATTGCACAAATAAAAATAAAATGTAAGTTAAATATTAAAACTGTCGGATATTGATTAAATTTAGGTTGCTGACTTCGTTATTGTCGCTTCTTACATGCGGGACTCGTGTGGAAAAAAAAGAAAACGATGTCAGCACGATGATAATTCTGAGTTTAAGAAACGAAATTGTCGTGAGCAAATCTCACAGAAATTTTGTTTATTCTTCGGCGGTGGATCTTCCTTTGAGAGAAAAATAATTAGCGCGCAGCAATTGACGGTTTATTAGTCCACAATCCTGCTAAGACCGAAGCGCCAGTACAGTCGATTAATCGACCAGCGAACTCTCGCAATCTAATTTTTCAACCTTTTGCCTTTTCAGAAGATTCTGCGAAGTTTTTGTCGACAGTGAAACGAGTATCTCCTACCTCAGCAGCAAATTAGACGGATTCGTGATTTGCGGTAAAAAGTTAATTGCACTGGAACTGTCCAAGATTTTGGGAAGACCGAAATTGATTATTTAAAATATTAAACCCAGATATCTGAAATCGTTTTATTTGTTCAAAACGATAGAGTCAAAGAGATATCAATTTTATTTTCTCCTTTGGACATTCGAAGACGCTGTTAATTGTGGAGTTGGAAAAAAGAAAGGAGAAATTGCTTGAATTTTTTTCTTTCCTTTTTCTTCTTTAATTCTATGGACGAGCAAAGCGAATCAGAGATTAATGACACGGAATGAAATTAAATCATTTAATTTATTTTAGCAACAGCGTTCGTCGATCTCTCCAAGAGCGTTGAAAAAAATTGAGCTGGGTAATGGCAGAAGACAAAATGTGTCAAGAAGGAAAAAAAAGAATGATAATTTTAGTATGAAAATCGTTGTTAATAATTCCAGAAAGTTATCCGATGAGAAACAAACGTATGTAATCATTAGAATGACAGGCTATTTTATATATCTCATGTGTGAATGGGATTTTAATATAAATTTCTTCAGTAAACATGGACAATTTGAGTTTTAATGTTATCAAATTAGGATTTCTCGTAATCGCAGTTTAGAGCGGTTGTTAATCTTTTTGCTTTACAAACCTTGAGACAGAGAGAGACTTTTCGCATCTTAAATCTGAAAGATTAGCGGAACTTTTGAAGCATTTTCAGCGAGATAAACGAGCGCGAATCGACGAGGGCAAAATCACCTTCGTACCTCTCGAAACAGGCGATTCGCAACTCACGCGGGAAACGAATCCCAATGAACACGTTTAATCCGCGCCTTTTTCCTTCGCTCATTTGCAGGCGGAAACGCGTTTGGTTTGGTACAGAAAGCCGTTTCTCGAGGCGGATCGCTGTCCGGACCTACAGGGAGCGGAAATGTTCGCGCAATTTCGGGGATTCCTATTGCCATCAAGTAATCCCTTATTGATTTTTACACCACGATAACCGCGATAACGCCCTCCGATAACGTGACCGACGATAACACGAGTGCAGCAGAAGGCGGATCTAGAACTCGAAGCACTACTCTATCTGCAGCCTCATCGGATTCGCATCGCAGGTAAGTGCACGGCGCCGTTTTGCCCGAAAAAGTCGCATAGGGCAAAAGCCGGCCCGCCATTGTCGGAGAATTCCTGGCCAGGGTCTTTTGAACGGGGACGGGTCTCTTTTAGAACAGAAAAATGGCCGGAATCGTGCGAACGTAACGGCAACGGAGATTAACTTATCAAATTACTATGGATAATTAATAATCGTGAATAATTCAATGCAAACGAAGGCAATTTTACGCTTCCCTCCGCGGGCTCGCCCGAATAAAAGAAGCCGGCGGGTGGAGGTTCAGCGAATAACGTCGCTGACTCCATTCGCCGACTGACGAGGGCGAAGACAGTGAGACTTCGCGGCCCTCGCCGAACGCGGAAACCTCGAATCGTCTCCTTTGTCGTTCAATTGCCGAAATTGCGGATGACAATTGACCCCGGCCTCGGATTATGCCGAGCTGCGATTATTTGATGGGAGGACACGTCCGATGCGGGAAGTCTCGAGTTAAGTGTAAATTGCCAGTAGACGGGAGCCCGAAGAGGAAAGATGGCGACGAAGACTTCGACGAGCACAAACATATCCATAACCCAGAGGGGAGACGTTTTTGTCGTGAAGGAGACGAAGACCAAAACAACCACATCGCCCGGGAAGGAACCGCAAGTGGAAGTGACGGAGTCGGTGGAAGAATACAAGGGCAGGGAAAATCTTCCGGAAAACATACGACGCCAGTTGGAGAAGCAAACGAACAAACCCATTAACGTGCACGCCACGAGGGGTAACTTCGCCGAAGATGCTCTTCGGGAGGTCAACAAATACAGGAAACTTCACGGAGTGGAACCGTTGAAGCTGAGTCCTCAGGTAAGAGCGTATTTTGGGGGAGTGTGCAGGAGGGCCCGTCGGAACTGAAGTGAAAGACTTTCTTTCCGGTAGCTGATGGCGCTCTGCGAAACGAGAGCGAAGACGATGGCGGAGAAGGGCGACATGCTCGACTCGAACGAGGACGACATAGGAGAAAGCGTATCGTGCATGTCATCAAACGATCCGGAATTCTACGTGAAGGCAGACGACGTGGTGTCGAGATGGTACTCCGGAAGCGAGGGCTACGACTATTCCTCGGAACCGGAAGAACTTCTGGCCGGTAACGTTTCCCGCCCAGTCTTTTTCCTCTTAAAACCTTCGAAGAACCAATAATCCGTCGCTAACTTTAAATCGCAGGACACTTCACCCAAATGGTATGGAAGAAGACGAAGGAGTTTGGAGTGGCGGCGGCCAAAAGCAAGACCAACCAGATCTTCGTGGTGGCCTGCTACAGCCCAAGGGGAAACTACGTGAACCAATTCGTGGAGAACGTCTGCCCCCCCGCGTAAGCATTGCACGCTGAGAAACGCCTCGGCAATCCATCCAGTAGATTAAATAAATTTTTATAATAAAACATAAATAAATGAGATTGAGATAGCAGACAAAAATTTTCATTTCCCACGAGTGTAAGCTCTGCCCGGGCGAAAATATCCAAAATCGAGCGCGGTCGGACGATAAAGCACGGAAAATGAGCCGTTCCGACGACCGGCAGGCACTGCCAACTTTTCCGCAGCAAAACATGAATCGTATCGATGTAAGAGCTGTAGGTAAGGCAGCGGAATGATCGTTTACTGATGCGAAAGCCCCAGAGTGGGATAACGCCAAAACCCGGAGCGGCAAAAAAAAGGCAGTGTACAGTACGCTATGAGGTTGCGTATTGAGGTTAGGCATTTTAACCTTTCGGCGCAATTTCAAATCAGCTGCGACGCGGCGTCGCTTTTGGTGACGCCGCGGAATTTCCACGCGTTTTTAATGCGACACGAACGCTGCGTAACAGGTGCGGGGCTAGGTCCGGTTTCGTCAAAAAAATCCTCGGCATACTCGACCGGAATAAGTCGCAGCGATCCACCGGGAAAGAAGAAATCGACCGACTGAACAGGGAAGGAGTCGCTTACCACAACAGCTACCGAAAGGCGCACGGAGTGCCGGATTTGGAATACAGCGAAGAGGTAGGAAGCACCTCGCCGGGGCACGAGCGCTGCAGTTCGTCGCCGGGGCTGATGGCACCTTAAAATTTTCCAGCTCGCTTCCTACGCTCGGGAATGGGCGAACGAGTTGGCCCGCAGGGAGGTTTTCGAGCACAGGTCGGCGGGAAAGTACGGCGAGAACCTGTACTGCTGTCGCAGCAGCGATTCCAACGCGAAGGCCTCCGCCTCCGACGCCTGCCGCAGCTGGTACAGCGAGATACGCCATTACACTTTCGGCCGGGAGCCCGCCTCGACGAAGTCAGGTACGGGATTTTCGTCGGTCGTCACCTCTCCGTGCGAGCCTTGGGGCGGTCGAATAACGCTTCGAAATTTTGAATTTAAAGGGCATTTCACTCAGATGGTGTGGAGGGACACTCGGGAGCTCGGAATGGGGATGGCAAAGTCAAAATCAGGGAAACAGTACATCGTGGCAAATTACAACCCGCCGGGGAACTACGTCGGAAAATACACCGCAAACGTGCCCAAGCCCTTGTGAAGAAGGTTCAAACCTGAAATGTCCTGCCGTTACACGCTTTCCTGTATTCAAATCTGCGATATTTTTACGCCGACATTAATTTTATATTTAATGATAATCTAACGGTATCTGGCAAGTAATATCATGCATTATTTTTTTTATGTATTCATCGCTATGTATTTTCGCCATTGTTGCGCACTAATAAACAACCTTTTTCAATATTGCGATAATTCATTTTTTACTTTAATGATCGAGTCCCGAAATTTGTCTTAAATGCGGCCTAGTAAATTAAAAAAAGAAAAAAAAAAGCAAAGAATTTATTTTTATTTGATAATCGTTACTGTCTTTTCTTCCTACACGCTGACGCATGCTTTTTTGGTGTGAAGGCAGGATTTTGCGGGAAAACGACAAATTTCCCCTATTCTGAAATTCCAATATGGCGTCGCTTTTTCCCTTCGCCGGAGGAAAAGGAATCGGGAGATTTTCGTTTTTTTTTTTTTTCCGTCGCTTCCCTCAATTTGCATCTCTTTTCATTTATTTGTTTATTACTGTTGCCATTATTATTTATTTATTTATTTTTTTTTTTCGAGATTTCCGAAGCGAAACGAACGATATCGAAAACCATTCAGCGAAACTGTCACGGTCCGAGGAATCCGAAGGCGAAACAAAAGCAGACGGTTTTCCGTCGCGTCGCCGAGGCTCTTTGCCGCGATTCACAAAAAAAAAAGCGTTAAACAAAGGAAACGACCGGAAACCGGGAGGGGGAAAAAGTTCGTTTTTCGAACGCTCTTATCGCGACGTAAAAAAAAAAAAAAAAAAAAAACGCGGTTACAGCTCTTAATTACACGCAATGATGAGTTCTTGGGAATTAAGCGTCGTTAGGGGATTGTTAATTACATTTAATGACGGTTTTTGCTGCAGGAATTGTATGTTAATGCGTTTTCGCTTTGAATTAATCTTTGTGTTTTTTACGCTTCTCCGTCGTGCGCGCTTTGAGAGTTTTCACACGGGGCCGGTTGCAGGAGGAACAACGCTCGCCGATCCGGTTGTCCAGGGTTAAATTTTGCGCGGGTATAAATGGGAATCGGATGACGCGAGGTGCGCCAATCTGATCGCGAAAATTCGTCCGATCGAATTTCGAACCGCTCGAGGAGGAGGCAAAATTTTTCAGGTAAAAGAAAAAAGAAAATTTTTTTTTTTTTTTTTGCTTTTTGCGGTCAGAGAAAGCGCAAAATGCTTTCTCTGCAAAAAAAATGGCGTCCGCGTTTCTCTTCTTTTTCATCGCGTGGCGGGGTCCTGATTAGCGGGAAGTGACGTCGTTAATTTTTTCCGGGAACGACCGAGAGGAAAGCGAACCGCTCCTTTTCGTGCGATCGGTCGACGTTGCGAAATCGTGAAAAACACGCTCGATTTGGCAACGGAGGCGAAACGGTCGCATTCGGGAAAAAGCGCGCGGGAGATCACTTCCGCCCCGCCGCACCTTATTTCGGGACGTGACGAATTCCCGGAGCGGAGATTGCTCCCGATCCGGATGCCGAGAACCGTGTAAATGCGAGTGACGTCCCGTGCCATTTTGCGTCTTCGTGCCATTTTGCACAAAAACCGGTTGCGTGCGCGACACGTCGAGTCGCCCGCCACACGCGAACTTCTCCCATCGACTGATCCGGCAATTCCGAGCGGGAAAGGCGACGAGGTTGAAACATTTTCCGATAACGTTCCGCACCGGAAATCGAATGCGCGAGGAGCGTTCAAAACGTGAAGGGAAAATTTTACGATGCGGGTGAGCGGCGCAGATCTGAGCGGAGCCAATGATAAGGGCGTCGGGCTCTCTTCGGCGCAAACCCATGCCGCGGAGCCTTCGGTCGCAGCCGGAGAAAATTTCGCGAGAGACGCCAAATTCAAAGCCGCGAGCTTGGCGTTACGTGCCGACTTCCTGTTTCCACTTGAACGTCCGCCGTGTTTGCTTCACGGTCGCCATTAACAGTTATCAAACACTCGTGTGGATTGCGTCGTTGCCGATAAGAATATTTTTTAGACGTTAAATGTTGACGCCCAAGTTCATTCCCTTTTACGCACGAACGTGGGCGCGCATAAGGGTTAAATTATCGGCCCCCAAACGCTTTTCCCGGGTTGTCCTTCCGGAGCTGAAGTTGCCGGAAATTTTTCCGAGTTTAAAACCGTGCCGTGGCTCTAGCACCGGAAATGATATGCCACTGCAGCACTTTTGCAGCTTGAGGAATGTAATTTTGATGGACGCGTCAAAAACCCGAATTCGGAACGGATTAAACGTCGTCTCCGAACTCGGGTGACGTAGATTTTGCTCCTGCAGATTCAGACGGGGGAAAAGCCGGAGGATGGACACGATCATCAGGAAGGAATCCAAAACGTCCATTAAGAGGGAGAACGACAAAATCACGGTGACGGAAGTGGAAACGACGACGGTCTCCAGGAAGGGACTGCAGGTAAACGCCCGTCGCCCGATCGGTAAAAGGGAAACGAGAGACGATCGCTGATAAATGAACGTTTTCCAGGTCCCGGAAGTGAGGACTGTCGAGACCGTGCGGGAATACAACGTGAACGAGATCCCGGAGGAAGTGCGGAAGAAAATCGGGGACTTCGCGGCTCCGCACGTCTCCCGGCCCACGATAATGGACGAAGGCTCCGTTCGGGATCCTTCCTGGAGAATCGAAAGGTGTGCCTCGAATCCGCGAGTCATTGCGAACTTGGCGACGCATTACTTATTGAGCGACCCCCGGGTTTGACGGAAGCTCCGTAATAGTTGAGTCTTTTCGCTGAAGATGGAGCCACCTTCCCGGCAACGTCGACCCCGTTTCGTTGCCCGCCGCGGGCGTAGATGGCTTTTCCGCAGCCGCCCGGAACGTTCCATTTTTCCGCACTAAAAGATTTGATTTTTACGCGCAGGGATGCGATTCCTGTCTCGGACGCGGAAACGGAAGCGGAGCTTGCGAAACTGAACGAAGAATGCGTGAAGTGCCACAACATGTACAGGGAGCGACACGCGGTGCCTCCGCTGTCCTACAGCAAGGAGGTACGTACGCGGGGTCCGAGGAGGATCTCCCAAAAGTGAGAGGCGATCACGTCGGGAAAAGGCAGGGGACGGGGAAGGAGAGAAAAGTTAAGGTTAATTCTCTGCCGAAGTGGCGAACGTGAAAATCCGCAAGGCAGCCCGCCTGGGTAAAATCCGCGTGTACGTCTCTGCTTCTAAATTAACTTAATTTATCTGGAAGTTTGCCCCTCGAAGGACTTAATCGGTTAAAATATGCTTCGATGGACTCCGATCGATGCAAGAAATTGGTATCATAAATTGCGTTAAAAAGAGATTTGAGGAAGCAACGTGCGAAAGATCTCGACAAAGATCCGAGTTTGGAATTCATTTAAGGAGCGGAACGAACTGATTTCGCGGCAGTAAGTTAATGCGGCAAATTCCTTTTCAGCTGGCCGATATGGCGCAGGACTGGGCCGAGAAGTTATCTGAGAGCGGCAAACTCGCGCACAGGAAGGCGGAAGGCATAGGGGAGAACATTTACATGTACTACTGCACGGATCCGACGTTCGTCGTGGCGGCAAAGCAAGCTTGCGACAGTTGGTACGACGAAATCAAGCACTTCGTTTTCGGTAAGGAACCGATGAGCGCCGAATCAGGTACGCCGGTCAAGCAGAGAGTCGGAAACGAGGATTTGAACCCTTCGAAAGCTCGCTGACGATTGAACTCTGATTGGCAGGACATTTCACGCAGATGATATGGAAGGACTCGAAGAGGGTCGGAATGGGCAGGGCGAAAGGTTCGTCGGGGAAGCAGTACATCGTTGCCAACTACGGACCCTCGGGAAACTACCTCGGGAAGTTCGTCGAGAACGTTCCTCCTCTGAAGCGCTGAGACTTCCGACCTCAACTTTTCGACGAATCGCTTCCGTCCCTTCTCGTCGCATTTTTCGAGTTTCGAAAATGATAATAAATCGAAAGATGGCATCGACAACCCCTACCCCCTCCTCCACCCCTCGCGCCGGGGGAGGATTTTTCCCTTAACGCACGTCAACCTCATTATGGGGACTCACGAGCGAAGCGATTTCTTTCGCATTATGTAAAATGGCAAAGAAGAGGATGATGTGGGGGAATTGCGCTGCGGAGTGTGACAGATTTTTCGCATCTTCAAACCAATTGAAGGCTCTTTTAATGGCCGGAATGAATTTGAGCTGTCAATGCATAAGCAGCACAAACAATGCATCGGTTCAGTCTCCTGACGTTTTATTTAACTATCTTCACCCCGAATAATAATTCCATTTTCGTTGCATCAACGATTTTTTTTTCCTCCTCCCGGTGAAGGGTTGGTTTTTGCGGGATCCGCAATGTGCACCACGTCGCGGGGTGTCAAAATAGCGATCGGAATCGGCGGAGGGTTTCTTTCTGCGGGCATTTCCGGGGTAAGAAGTGTTCTGCTCTGCGTCGCCCGGACCGATTGACGGGAGGAAAAAAAATTTATAAACGCGGGTACTCAACACCGGGCGAACTTCCAGAGACAGTGTAATTTTTTTGGGTTTTCCATCCCCCAGCCCGGCCTTCGCGCAAGGGGGAGGGTGTTTTCGGCGTCGTGTGTTAAGAGACTCCGGGGCCGGGCTAAGAATAAGGGACGAGAGATGCGAACAACACGTTTGGAAGAATAAACAAGTTACATTATGAGATTCGAATCGACAAAAACCGAAACCCCGTATTCCATGTCATAATAACTTTATAATGCCCGATTCTCCCACAGTGGGAAAACGACATTCCGTTTGCAATAAGAAACTGTTTTGACACTTTTTCTTTTTCATTTTTTTGACGGTTCTGACACCACCAAACCCTCGCTGGTTCCTCCCGGTGCACTTCGGTTGCGATCGGTTTGAAATCACCAAATGAAATTTTTCCTGCGGGCATGAATATGAAAATCACTTTTTCCTACGCGCGGCAAAGGCCGTTATTCACCATTCAGGAGGCTTCCCACAGGACGCGCTGCCATGACAACTTTTAACGAATCGTGAAAAGGAGGGAAAAAAAAAAAAAAAAAGAAAAGTGGAGGGAAAAAAGAGAAAAAGCCCCGAAAACAGAAGTTTTTCACGACGAGTTTGAAAAGCTGTTAAGCAATTAGAAGATGAAGATTAATTTTCTGGTTTTGAATTAAATCCGCAAAAGTATTATTCCGATTAACAATGCGAAAAACGAACTTAAGACAAAGCAAGGCGAAGAGGTTCTGCGGTGCCCGAGTCCATTGTGCTTTCCCTCCGGGTCCCATCACAAATATCAAATTACCTTATTTTGACAAATTAAAACGCGATTCATGAGAAACAGCTCGTGGAAAAAGGCAGGACGAGAAACCTTTCCTCCCGCATATCCTCGAGTGTTTTGACAGGTTTCTTAACCAACAACAAAGGAACGGAGAGAGAGAAAAAAAAAAAGAAACCCTTTGGCGAGATAAAAATCCCTTTGCTAAATGTCGATCACGTAGGGCCGGACAATTGAAAGAGGCTCTCGAAGGCGGAAGGAAGTGACAGCGTGCCGTGGAAGACAAAAAGGGAAGGAAGTGCAAGAGGTACAAGCGTGACATTTGTCCTCGTGAAGTGGATATCCACGCGGTTTTTCTGGTTCCTCTGGAAATTAACCGCGATTTTGCCGACGGGGGTTTTTCTGGGAGCTTGGGTTTCAGATGTGAAACCCGAGACGTCTCGAAAGGTTCCAACAAATGAGCCATCACCGTCGATGAAAAGGAGATGACGAGGAAAATATTATTTTGCGCCTTCGAATTCTTTTTTTTTTTTTTTTTTTTTTTTTTTTTTGTCGACCCATCCGCGTGGTGAATGAATTTTCGCTCGCATTGTGCTGCGGCAGACTCCGGGACGGGGCAAGCAGCGTGGGATTTCTTCTGCTGTCGAACGGAAGGGAGGACATCCCGGCGCAACATGGCGAAAACGCGCTTCACGTGACCCGCGAACCATTCGGATCCTTTCCCCACGAGAGCAGGGTTCCATCATCCCCTATTTACTTTGTCGCAAATTGGAAATTATAAAGAAAAATTCATCAGGCTATTACCATTTTGAATAATGACGCGTTATTCCTGTTTCTTTTTTTTTTTTTTCTCTCCGTCCCGGTCGACTGGCGAGGGATGATTGCACCACGATGTAAAGTCAAGGGATGAAAATCGTGAACAAGGGAAATTACCTTTTCGTGATTTACTTCAGTCCGGCCGCGTGCTAAAACGATCCACGAGCAGCAAACCCATTCGTTTTTTGGATCAATTTCCATTTTCCGTGTCGGAAAATTAACGGGTACGCCTAAAAGTAAGAGGATCCTCCACCGGCGACACTTTTCCACGTTTTTCTCCTCCCTCGGGCCCCGATCGCGAATATTTGGTAAGTTATTCCCCGGGTAAAACTGAGCTCTCTGCCGCACCTCGTTTCCCACGCCCGAGTTTTTTGCCGGTTCAAACACAAAGCTGCAAATTGAATGTACAAAAGGGAATCATGTAGACGGAATCACATTTAAAAACGACGGCTCTGAAATGAAAGCAGAGATTATTTCTTCTAATTGGAAAGGCAAAAGGAATTGAATTTAATTTTACGGATAACGCGAAAGAAAGATACTCAAGAAAAGTTTTTCCTTCCCAATCCTCCAATTTTTTTTTTTTTTATTTTTCTCCGGCTCTTCCCAGGCGAAAAGAAAGTTAGGTTGGTTTTGCACTCGCTTGGAAAGATAAAAAAAAAAAAAAGGGCCCTTTTCAGCGAGGGCCCCTTTCGCATTTAAACCCAAGCCATAAATATGAAAATTTGATGGTGACAGACGCCTCGGATTTCCCATTTGCATTGCCAATCCCCTTCCGCATATGCCTCCGCGATAATTACTAAAAATGGCCGACAATGGCGGGCACTTTAGTCCCCTTTCCATGTCAACAGCCACCAATCCCTCGCTCACTTACTTCACAATTCTTTAACTAGCGGCGGGCAAACAAAATTGTCGCGGAAAAATATCCTGCAGGGTTGATAATATGTAAAGCAGTAAATGAAAAAAAGCAATCCAGCAGCAATCGGTTTCCCGACAAAATGCGTGCTTGACTTCGCCGTGGTATGGTGGAAAACGTCTGTGGCGCATTTTCCTTGCACAATCCGGGATCGACAGACGTAATAATTTAAAACAAAACCATTTTTTTTTAATGAAAAGTGCATTTTCCACCACTGTTTCACGTCTCTCTGATCGGCAATTTATGCACGAGCACGTTGTTCCTAAGGGCGAAAAACCGAACCCAGTGCTTGCCTGATATTTTGTACGTTCCTGAGCTTTTTTTTTTGCGGGGGCAAACTCGGACAATTTGTGACCGGCGGGCGCCGGGGAGCATGTTGTATGAGGCAAAAGAAAAAAACTTCAGGTTTAACGGCGAGTCGGCACCTACAACCGGGCACAATGTCACGAAGTAGCACAGGGCCGCTCCTTTCCGTTCCGACGTCGCTCTGCCTCTCTTTTAATTATCCGACAGCAGACCCCGTACCTCCCCCCACCCGCTTACATGTTCGACACAGGGAAAAGTGCGCAACACCCTCTTCCTGCTCGGGCCTAGAGACGTGAGGGTGGATTTTCCGGATTCGCAACGCCTCCGTTTTCCCTTGGCGACGAAAGATTCGTCAAGAAGCGCTGGTTAAAATGCGAGGAGGAAATCCAAAGTTCGGACTCTCGGAGAGCGCATCTCCTCCAGCGGAGTCGGGTTAGCTTAAAATGGCAGTTGCTAACCGATGTTCAGGGGGCAGAAGATTCCACCAATGGCCGAAGCAACTTTTCCTCCCTCCCAGGTGTAATGTGTTCGGTTACAGTTTTGTTCAACACAGAAATGGTTCCCATTTTGTCTGTCTGTAGAAGAATCCGGTTGCTCGCAGCATGACTGGTGTGAAATAAACATTTTTTTTTTTTGTAGTGTGTTACAAAATAATGACCCTCTCGAAAACTGAATGAAGAACGCAATTCAAAAGAAATTGTTATAAATAATTTAGTAGTAATTAGCTACCCTTTTCAACGCCGAGATCTTTCTAACAATATCAAACCTCTTTACACCTTTTACAAATCATATTTCTCTGAGATGGTTTGTTTTGGGCAGGGAAGCGAGGAGGGCTGCACACAACGAGAGCAGAGAAGGGAATGTGGCATCTGAACAACAAAAATAATAATAAAAATTTCTTTTTCTTTTTTTTTTTTTTTCTTAATATTTAATAAAAGACTTTTTGTTGGATGTGAATTAATTCAAACGCTTTTTGTGGTGCCTCCAGATAACAACAGTAAAAGAAGCTGTGATGGACGTGAAAAGGACCCGTGAATTTTTCTGACATGATTCCCTTTGATCGGTTTACCCTGAAATCGTCCCTTTTTTAGGAAGTTCACCCCGATGGTTATCGAATAAGAAGTTCTGACAGTTTCTATGACGGGTTTTGATTGGAAACACCGGTACCAGGGGATGCTCATCGGAAGGAGCCTTCCGGCAGCGTCCTGTGCGTGGAAATTAAGAAACTGATCAGTTGCGGATCTCTGCGTAAGGCCGGACAGCGAGTTGAACCTGCTGCAGCCCCCGAGGACGCCGCGTTTCCATTGTGCGCGATCGTTCCCAAGCCGAGCATCCACCGCGACCGTGCGGAATTTTCCATTTCTTCTCAAAATTCTGCGTGATAAAATGGAAAAGGTTGAGATGGTTTGAACCGAGGTGAAGAGAGAATTTCTTATAAGAATATGTCAATAACGTATTCTTATTTCGTTATATTGTCAATAGAAACGTTCACATTTTCAAAATTCAATTTTATATTCAAATTACTTGGCCATTCAACGCTTTTCCTCAATGGTATATGCATCACATGTTTATATTCATGTGCCGAAGAAGAAGAAATACAAAAAAAAAAAAAAAAAGGTTCGGTTTGGATACTTTATACGTGGGAAACGAAACAAAGTCACAGTTTCGTTAAATAATGGTCGGACAATGGCACCTTACGGGGACTAGTCTGTTATCGCGCAGGGTGACTGCTGCAGCGACGATAACGGAAAATGTATCCGCCATCGAGAGAACCGTCTGCGTCTCGAACCGACGGAAAAAAATCGAGTCCTGCAGAAAAGCAGAGTGATAAACGTAACACCAACCCCAAAATTCGAAAACAATCAAGATTCCCGTTTTCTTTTTTCCCATGGTGGCTGGATTTCGATAAACCCGAATTTTTTTTTCCACTTCGCCACGGGTGTCACTCGAAAATTGTTCCCGTTGGTTGTCCCACAGGAAAGGACAAGATTCACCGTTGAAGGAATCGAAAAATCAACCCCAATAAGTGCGTTGGCAAAAAAAAAAAGAACATTATTTCCCTTTTATGCGCTAACGTTTGGCATAATAAAAAAAGATGACGCCATTTCCACAACCCTATTTTAGTCAATTTTTTTCTTATTCATATAAAAATAGGGGATGATTTCTCGAATAAGCTAAATATTGGAAATCTATGATTGCGCCCCTTTCCACGGAATATTTCATTATGCCCACATTGCATGGCTGCACTTATATCTCTTATTTTGATTACGGGGGTGAATCCGACGCCATTTTCATTTCGTGACTCGCATTAGGGCGCGGATTTTTGCGTCGCCAAAAGCATCGCTTGCATTGCAAAATACATTGAGGAAAACCCGATGTTTTGCGATTGTGCGAAATACATCAATTCATCAGTGAAAGACGTCGCTGAAAGGCGAACGGAAAGTTAAACTGTAAACCTAATATGAACGTACAAACAGATACGTAGGTTCGTTGTGCTTACCGCGATCTCTCATTTGTGTACGCATTAATTGAGGATCTGATTCAAAATACATTCATCGCGTAATGCAACTTTTAAGCGCGCTCACGCAAGAACGTACACGGATCAAAAGACAGTTGCAGCTTCTTATGGAACGTGAATGTTTCGCGTGTATGCGACCTGATTATGCGTTATTTGCCGGAAGGCCATCGATGGCTCAGGCACGCGATTAGTCTGAGATGCGTCTCGAATAAATATGCGTGTGCCGGCGCGGTCGAAGAAAGTAAAAATTAAAATTTTCCAGCGTTTTGGATTATTTCGTTTATTTCCTCCGCATCGCGAGGTTCCTCGTCGATCCATTTATTTTCCCCTTTTTACAGGGAAAATCCCAGGTTCGAAGGATCACGCGGGGTGCGCTCCGCTTGCTGGAATAGCCAGGCGACCCCTTCCCGCTGATATCTCGAAAGGCGAGAAGCGCCGAAGATCCATTTGGGGCACGAAAAGTTACCGTCAGCGGTTCCTTCGACCCTTTTTCTTTTCCCTCCCCCTCCGGGGGGGGTTCCTTTTGTAAGATGCGGCGGTTCTGAAGTATCTGCGAGGAGAAATGACTCGAGTTTTCCATTCTCCTTTAATTATTATGGAAATGCGACAATTATGAATCGTATTCGTTTCATAACTCAGTGCGCAATTCAAATGACGTAAGATGGGAGGGGCGAGGGGGTGGAAAGAAAATTACCAAAGCGCGCAATTATCGCCGAGTTTTTTTCCTTTTTGACGTTTTCCCTCGCATCCCCGCCCGCGATTGCGTTTTCGTTCGCAGACCGGGAGAATTTTCCTTTTTTCTTCCCTAATTGAAAAAGAATAAATAAATAAAGTAAATGAGCGCAAGTGCAGAGTTCGAATGCAAATGCGCCATGCTTTACGGGGAGAAGGGGTGTGGGGAGGGGCCGGGCCGGGAAGCCGAGAGACCGCGTTTTGGATTTGAAGAAAAGCGGAAAATTTTCGGCTCCACCCCCTCCCAAAGTGAAAGTAATTAAAATTAAAGGAAAAAAAATTTTTTTCCCGCCCCTTCTTACCCTCCCCCCATTTCCCCGAAAATCTTCTCTACAGCCACGATTTTATTTATTCTGCGTTTTTTTTTCTCCTCCATTGCAAATGGCTCCGTCTGTTTTTGCCCGTTTCCGCAAGTATCGTAACTTTCCTCACGTTTTCTCCACTCTTTCTCGATCTGTCTGAAATTCGGAGCTTTACTTTTCTTCGGGAGCGGGCGAGCGAAAGGGTTGCAAGAGAAAAAGACTCCCCGTGGGGGCGCTTGATGCGTCGTTCGCCGCGAAATCACCGTCAAGCAAACGAGCGCTGCAATTTGGCTCCCTTCTATCCGGCCTCGCTTCCGAGTTTTGAAATTTTTCCCTTCGGAGCCGGAGCACTTCCGTTCTTCCGTCGGGGCCCCGACAAGCGAGTTCCACCCGTCGAAAGGTGCAAGCGCAAACTACTGCCTCTCGGAGAGTGACACGCATTTTCATGCTGGACGTGAAATTTGGATCGACATTTTTTTTCGAGACGGCACGTAAAATGCGGTTTTCGAAAATACGAAAATCACCAGCGATAAACTGCTGCAGTTACAAATCTGGAACTGCGGCTTTTATCTGTGAAAGAACAACGAGCAATCATCACCGTCCGAATTTCAGGACGGCGAGGTGTTCCTGCGTCGCTGATTTGTTTCTGCGCTTTTGCCCTTTTTTCTCACACGCCAATGCGAAAGGACTGGAGCTTACTTTCGTCCACCGCACGCGAGCAAAGCTCGGTCAAAGCGCCGTGCTGCAAAGAGAAAAACGGCCGAATCCTTCCACGGTATTTGCTTCCGTTAAGATCGGAAATGCAAAATTCGGAGATCGGAAGCGAAAACTTCCCCGTGCCGTGTGCGAACGAGAGAGAAGCGCAGTGAAAAATGGGCAGAGGGGAAAATGGATGCCAGTTATTAAAGTATTGAAGTGTTCTTGAAAGGCCCCGTAATCGAAAATCGAAACGATTCCACCGCGGTAAATGGAAGAATTCGTGGTGAAACTTTAACGAAAGTAGTTTTTAAGTCTTGAATTTAAAAAAAAGGGAAAGGAAAAAAAAAAAAAAGGCTGGAACCTTAATGACTCGTTAGAAAATTGGCGGTAAAAAAATTTTTTTTCCTTTTCATCCAGTGAATATGGCTGAATTTTTCCTTTCTCCATAACCACGCCGTCTTAATCCGATAATCCCCTCCATTATCCGGCGAGGAGGAAGATTTCCTTCCTCTTCACCCCAATCAGGAGCCCTTCAGAATCGAGGCTGCAGCAGAGGGATGGTGGATGGTCCTTCGCTCGTCGAGGACCGGTGATCCGAGATAATTCGGAAAATAAAATGAAATCTGCAAAGCGAGGATCTCCGCGGCCCCGAGCGGTCCGCGGCGACGCGAAGCGAACGGCGCTTCCTGCGGGATTTAGACTTTTTTCGTTTTCCACGGACAAGGGAAGCCGACGCAGAAGGTAAGGCTGCCGGTCCGACGGAGCCTGCGCCTTCGGGCGCGTTTTTCCCCCTGGCGGGATGTTCGCGCAAAGGGAACCGCGAAACCGCAAACGAAATTTGTCTGCGTTCGAATGAAACGAAGGAAAACCGGGCGCGGCAGTGGAATTTCCAAAATGTTTAAAAGAAACCCGGGAAAGCGAAATGCGAAGTAATTTCCCGCCGTGCGGAAACCCCGAAGTCCGGGCCTTTTCCCTTTTGTCCGGGGCCGCGCTGCTCAGGCATTTCCCGAACGAGTTTTTCTTGGTTTTCTTTTCTACCTCCCCCCCCCCTCACACCCCC
>JAOWBB010011995.1:0-66283 GCA_028565995.1 Ricinus marginatus
GCTGGAGAATTTTTCGAGTCAAAAAGCCTATGTCCAAAAAATAATTTAAAAGATGCATAGGAAAAAAAAGTCCTTTCCGACATAAATCTTATTCTATTATGTTTGCTCATTTGGATTTTAATCATGTATATTGTAAGCTTTGCCTTTTTTTCTGCATCGCTATTTAATCCGAGTAATTGGAGCTATGAACATGTCTAAAGGTATTTTTAGCTGAAGCTAGCGTTTATATTTAATAAAGTTTTGTATATAAATTTTCCATTCCACTGAATGCAACCAAGCAGCAGACGTTTTAAGGGAGGCATTTAATATGAGTTTAACAAAAGTTATATGCGCAAGAAGTTTCAATGGTCTAAGATTAGAATTATATTAAGAAATGGAGTTTAAATATTTAATAAAATGCGGATAAGATAAAGGGAAATCTAATTCAAATTAGAGCCCAAGAGTGATGATGATTTCAAGAAAATGAGTTTAATTTATATTAAATTAATTTAATAAGATTTACATTAAAATTTTGAACTTCAATGATGAAAAAGCATTTAGTTGATTCTTGCGCGATAGGAAATAGGAATCGTTTTCATTACAATTCGTTGTTGAGAGTAAAATTTGTAAGTAATAAAAATTTTAAAATAAATGACCGATTTTCCGGTTTTTAAGGGTATAAGCATGTAGTTTCGTAGTTTATTTCATCAATTTCCGTTTTTACCTTTTCCTCCGATAAAGTTTTCCGTTTACGCCGAAACTATCTACTGAAACCTTTTTCCCTACCTGTAACAGGTTTCATCATTTATTAACATGCCTTCCTTTTTGCCATCTACTCCGGAATCATATTCAGCACTCCCTTAAATTTGATATAAGTTGATTCGAATTTTTCCTTTCATCATTTCTGACTTTATATTCATAGCGTTGTTCATAAATAACATATATATCATGCCTTTTCTTTCATTCTGGGTTATCATATTTTGCCACTGAAATCAAAATATAAAATTTTGCTTAAGTAGGAACATTATAAGCGAGAATCGAGTAGAAGAAATTAAAAAATACGTTACGTGAAGTTATATAGGTAAAGTACCTTTGGAAAAATATTTAGCATTTGTATAAATAAGAAGGAAAAGGTGAAGCACTGATCTGAAACTGTGTTACATCAAATCATTTCGGTATGAAGACCTACATGAAGAGAATATATTTTGACAATAAGTTTTTGTAGCAACTGACCAAGATTTTTTGTCAGGAAAATTGAAAATCGTGAAAGAATACAGCAGTTCGACCCAAAACATTTCATAGAGTGTACATTATACGTAAGGACGGTGGAATTCAGAATTTCGATCCCAGAACCAAATTTTTTACCGTTAATTTCATTCATAGTGTGTCATTTTCGACAACACTTCTTCGATATTACATAAAATAAGATATTCGTTAGTTATTTTTTTTTTCATTAGCGTGAAGAACGATATTTTTTATTATGGTTAGAATTGTATTTTTTTGTATCAAAAGAGAAATAGATATATAGTTTCCAACGACAAAAACTGTAAAAAAGACTCAAAAAACTCAGTTCAGTTTACATTATACCTTACGTTCAAGATTTCAGAAGTATTTTTTTTCAATGAAAGCTTGAACCAAAGTTTTCGTGCCTGCAGCTGACTTTCGAAAGGTCTTTTATATCGTTCGATAAGACCTTTACCACATAAAATTCGTTTAAGTTGGCCCAAATGCCGTTACATTTGCAATGAGACATTCCGTATCAGCTCGAGAAAAACTGATATGGGATTTCTAACTTTTTTTAAATATCGATATTAGAATAAAGAATTAATGTTATCAGTTTTTGAACTAGCCAAACCTTATAGTCGCTTGCATGAATTAATTTTTATTTGTATATTATTAAAGTTATAATATTAATACAATGTTGTATTTTATAAAATTTCCACCTTCCTAATAGCAAGTTCGAATATATTTATTTATGCAAGAACAAATAATACCTTTATAGAAATTTGCAGTGCTAATTTACATGTTACTTACTAAAAGTATTAAACTTTTAAACTGGCCTAGTACTAACCTGTTCAGAAGTGATATCGGTAAAAAAATTTCAAACAATTTTCCTACTTCCTCGCCATTTTTGCATAAAGTCGGGCTTGAGAGATTGGCAAAACTTTGTCACAGATTAAAAATTTTGTTGCTAGAAGTTAATTGTTTTTTGAAAATACATCGATGAATTTGCTGAAGCACAAGATGCGTTTGAATAATGAGAAGGGGGAAACGAAAGTGAAGCATAAGAACGTTCCAAAAGCAGAAAACTTTGTTCAACATTCTAAATTCGATCAAATTCATTATTTACAGAGGAAAAGGGATTTTGAAAAGTATCTTCCGTTCTATGCAAGTTTTTCGACCTGAAGACTTTCCTTTTGGGAGTTAGAAATTCCCAAAAGTTATCTCCATCTTCATTGGATTATGCTCGAATCCAAATAGAAGAAAAATTAAATAAACCGCAATGAACCCAATCGGATGCTCATATTTAGCCAGCCAACCCTGTTTTAGTTGAATCAATGCTTTCGGTATTGATCTGAACGATAGCAAGGGGCACCTTCCAAGTGGAGAGTTTGTGAAATGTTCTTTCTTTGTGAATTTTTTTCAGACTTAGTTATGAATTTTGTGATTTAATTTATAAATATTCTAAATCCTTTTTTTTTATTCTTACTGAAATTTATAGTATTACTGTTTTGAGATTTTAAATTAGGTTTCATGTGTTGTTACCAAACTCATGTGTCAATATAGTTGAATAAAAATGAAAATGATTCTAAAATAGACAGTAAAAAGACAATAATTTATAATTATTAAAAATTTAAAGTTTAAATGTTTTTCCTAGGTGAGTTAACATTTTTTTTAGGTATTTTTTTTTTTAGGTTTGATATCTCCGTCTTTCAAATCTAAGACTTGAAGGCCCTAAAATTTGTCCGTTCATCAGTTTTGTTAATAATACTTTCATAAACAGCCAATTTTATTTGATCTTATTCAAAGTTTGTAAATAGATAATCGGAGAAACCGAAAAAGGATTAATTAAAAGCCAGCTTGTTATATTTTCTTGTAAAAGAAATTTTTCAAGGATAGGAACAGAAGAAGTTTGTGCTTTTAAAATTTGAAAATAGTTTTCGCTTGTAGTGAGATGCTAAGATATATAATTATTTTCACAGAGTACTATTAATAAGTGGTTGGAGGAGCATGAAATATTTAAAATTAGGTGGGAATTATTCAATAAGGAAGCGTTAAATTCGGAATAACACTTCGTAATGAACATTTTACGATGAAAGGTTAGAATGAAAGTTTGATTAAATTTGTCAAAGAGCTTGTTCAAACCAGGACCTGATGAAAGTAGACTTCGCTCTGACAAAATTTGTCTCTGTCATCAAAGATATCAATAGAGTTCTCTCTTAATGTTAGAATTTATTATAAAACTGCACAATGTATTACTGTAACAATCATTTTCCCAAAACATAAAAAAAAAGTAATATTAATCTGAGCAAATCTCAGGAAGATTTCCATAATTGCAAAGGAATAATTTATTTTGAGATATGAATTTTCATATTTTAATCATATTTAGTATTAAAATTATTAATGAAAAATAGTTTGACATTTCTGGGTCATGAGACATTTATTAAGGTGTTTACCCCAAAAAAAACTTTTTAATTAATTACACAATATTTTTTGGATTAAATATGAAAGGTTTACGTATTAATGTTATTTTATTAAATTGAACAAAACATAGTTTTCAGTTGGAAGAAAAGGCTTATCTGCTGACTTCTGAAACACATAACGAAGAGAATGGGGATTGTTTGAAGGCATCGAAAGGGTTACACGGTGAAGCAGAACAATTTACTCATTTTGCATTAAGTATATTTCATATAACAGATTAGTGAAATTTATTTTCAAGTGGAAATTCGGCCTTTGATGGATAGTTCGAACAAGTTTCAAAATCTCTTCCCTATAAGAAGAAAGTTTTCCGAAGCCCGTTTATTCTCCACGCAATGCAGCAATATATCCTAATTTAAGGCAAGGGCAAAATTTTATTACGTGGAACGAAGGAACAGCAACTTTAATCCTTGCTGCTTGAGTAAGCCCTAATAACAACAACGATAAGCGGAAACCACCCCCCGTTCAAAGGCATTTATCAAAGTCAGATATTGTTCCTCCAGTTATCATAACCTTGCACCGCATTTGATTAAAATGCATGAAGAGCAGTATCGTGTTTCTCCAGGCCGAAAGATAAAACGTTGCTTTCCTGTTGCGCCTGCAATTCCCTCTGCAGTTCCCAAACCTCTGCAGTTCCCTGTTACATTGGGAATACTTTCGGCAATTGCGGCCCTGGCGTGTGGATGGACGATTCTCTGTCGATGTGTTTGTTCCATGTGTATGCAGAATGCCGGAATTATTTAACGACACCGGCGGCAAACGAAAAGTCGGGGACAAATCGAGGAGCAATTTTTATGAAATTATTTTTAGCAAATGCTTTATTATACCGAGGAATTTATATAGAATCAATATTTCTTTTCATCTTGTCTGGTATCCCTGTTTATATCAATATATAAAAAAAAAATATTTTTCTTTCCGCACTCCTCTCCGAAACAGAAAATTTATCATTCAAGATTATAACTGAAAAAAAATTATTACGATCACATATATTTTTAGAGTTTTTTTTTTTTTTTGAATTTATATTCTGACTTATTTATTTTAAATAGCTTCTGGATGTTCGGAGAGTGTGGCTAATAGGGGACATAAAAATGTTCCATTTTTAAGTCCCTTTATTTGGAAAGGAATTGTCGAACGTACAAGATTGAATTTCGACAGAGACAATTTTCGTTGCAAGCTTTTGAAAATGGCTAAAGACAAGAACTTAATTCGACAAGAACAAGTGATGCTGGACGTGACTATCGAAAGAATTCCCAATTATAAATTCAGGAAAATTACAGTGAAAAGTATTACATTTTATTTTGACTCCCAAGTTATTGCAGTATTTTTGTAATTTTCAGGGAATCTTTATCCTTTCCAAAATGCACACGAATCACTTTTGGTAATAAGGGGAAAATGAAAACGAACGTGCAAAATGCTCCGCAGATTTATTTCGCATGTCTGCTAGGTTTCAAAAAGGTTTCAAATGGAAAATGGAAAACTGGTACCAATTCGGTTTAAAAAACAGCGGCCCGGGTGATCTCGATTTCATTTGCGATCTCTTCAAAAAATGTTTTTCTAATCCTATCTTATTGCTTGAGATTTTTGCCTATTATTTTTAATTTCCGACACTGATTTTAAGCTGAACACTACTGGAAAAAGTAAAAATTTGCAGCTGTTAAAATGCCTTTAATAACAAGGCAACGCGACTTTTTTATATATTCATAATTAGAGAACTGAAATTAAAAATTTATAATTAACTGGAGAATAAAGTCTCCCATGTTCAGGTACAACTGCCAATGGTTATTTTCTCATTAAGCTTTTTTATTCCTTCTTATCAAAGTTTTTTAAACAATTTTAATTGCTTCAACTATGAAATGAAAATTTCAAAACAATTAAACTCAAGCAAGAAATTAGGTTAATGGCTTTGATAATCACGGAATTAACACGCAGCATTAAAAAATCTTTTTTGACTAATATTTAGTTGTCGCTGGTAAAATTGGCTTATTTTCCAAAACCATTGCAGTTCGTAAATTATGTCATATCAAACTGTTATTTATTCTCCTTTGAAAATTCGTGTTAAACACATATAATTATTGACCTGTTTAATACATAAAGTTTAAAAAAAAGAAGAAAAAGTCAATAACCTGTTTATATCTCAAAGAAACTAAATTTTGAAGATGAATTAGATTCACGTCAAAATTTTATTCATTCTTTTTTAAGCTGGAAAAAAACTTCTATAAAAAAAAATATTAAGAAAAAAGCCTTTATACAAATGTTTTCGCGGTTCGTGAGATTCACTTTTAAATTTATAATTGAAAAACTTCCATTTTTATCGCGTTTGTGTTAAATGAAAAGATTCTTGAGATCCGGTGAATTCTTCTAAACCATTTGCAACGACGTGAAAGCCGATTCCTTAAACGTGAAAACTGAATCCTTATTCATGTAGCCAAATTTCCAGGGCAAAAATTATAAATATAATAAAAGAAAAGACAGACATGGGAAGAAAATCGATAGTGCCGGGATTTCGAGGATAGGAATAATTGTTCCAGTTCCAAAGGGCTTTTAAATTTGTGTAAACCATCCGCCGAAATCGGAAATACCAGAAGCTCGGGAAAACTTATTTTACTGGAAATTTATTGCGCTTTTGATAACATCATCTGCTCTAAATTTTTCCTCGAGTCCTTTTCCATGGTCGGAAAGTTTTATAGATTTTCCCTAAAGTGTATTACAATCGATCGGATTCCAGGAGGATCGGCATATTCAAAAAGCGTTTGAGATCGTCTGGATCTAAGAAAAAGGCCCGCTGAACGGGAGGACTTTGAAATTTTAAAATTTTTCAAACACCGAATTCTTGGTGCTTTCAGAAAACTCTTGATGATTAAAACGAATAAATTAAACATTAAAATTTGTTTGCATAACCGACTTATATTATAACTCCACTTATGTTTTTAATACATTTACGTCGTTTACTTCAAAGTTAGATAATTGGCGGAATTATATCTCGAAACATCAGTTGACGCGATCCAAGATGATAACCATTAACGCATCACTCAGAATATTAAAGTCGTTTGTATACTTTTCAATATTAACACGCAGCTAATAATAACATCAGCGAAATATTAAAAGCTATATATACTATTTATTTATTTATTTTTTTTTAAAATTTTTTATTGTTCACGGAAATTGTAGAGACGATGAAAAAAGAATAAATAATGGAAACAAATAACGTCAGGTTATTTTATGAAAACTGGAAATTTTACAAGCCTAAAATCGCTTTGCTTTTCTAAAATAATTTAAATGATTTCGAATCTTCTCTAAAATTCAGAACGAGCCTAAAATGAATTCTAATGTTTTGAACAAAACTGTAAACTGCAGGAAGAACCATTTTACTTGCTCATAACGGTTGTTGCCAAAAGGATAACGTTTATCTGAATAGTTGAAAACTGCTAAATCTGACTTTTATGTAAATTGCATTTAGAAGCAAACTAAACGAGTCAGCAATTAAAAGTTATATTGGGATAGATGTGAAATATACTGTGTATTTCGATTATATCCGTGAAAGATCATTTCCTAGCTTTTACTTAGCACACCAGTCTGAAAGTTAAACATAAAAAATGATAGATAACTTCAGGTTGTAATTTGTAGAAAGAGGAAATGGGTCATTTTAAATAGCTGAATATTGCATTCATGTTCATTTGCCCATTATCGAACTCCGTCGGTATTTTTCTTTGAGGCACCCCGATGACCCGAAAAAGCAATAAAAATCCGACAATCCAGCTTGACAAGCCTTTTTTTCACTGTAACTAAACCAATCAACATTCGAATGGTTACTGATGTTACAGGCTTTTCAGCAATTCATACATTACCCTTATTACCATCAAGTGAATAATGCGTTTTAAGTTTTTTTTTTTCCGTGGTGGAACAAAGATCGAGTTGCAAAGCCCCGAACCGAATGAATTTCATCATAGAACATCTCGGCACGACCGGAGCACACGATTGGGCAGTCCAAATTTTTGCTCGGAGGGAATTTATACAGAGTCAAAAATTGCGTTCGACAAATAAGACGTGCAAATCGGCCAAGGTGAGAAAGGCGGGAAATCGCCCGAGAAAAGGAAACAGACAAGTATGGAGGAAAATTTAATGGAGCTTAAAAAGGAAACTTTCCCGCCTGGAACGATAGGAAGGGAAAGGCTCTCGGAAATTTTCAAAATGGCGGAAAAGGTACCTGTCACGGTCTAATAGAAGCGGCTTCTCCTGAATGAGATTTCCTTCCGGGCAAAACTATGGATTCAACGCGAAGTCGGGGAAATTGCAAAATTATCATTAGACTGACAGAAGGCATTTTCCTCCGTGGAAGGAAGCATCACGGCATGGTTTTTTTTTGGATTCAGGGGGGCAAACATCGAAATCCTTCGGCCTGGACAACCTGGATAAATGCCTCCGCTTTTTAGCCGTCGAGACTGACCTAACAATGGGAAATTCCGCAGGTCTGCTGCACCTACTCTTTGATTTCTCGCGCGCTTTGACTTTTCTTCTGATCATCTCTTCGTAATATACAAATTGGATTATTTCACTTGCGGAATCTCACCGCGGTCTCTTCGGTTGCTGCGAAGATGAAACGCAAATTCAAAAAGAGAAAATCGAATTTAGATGAGAAATAAAAAATATGAAAAGGAACATTATATTGTACGGGTGTGCGCAATACCTGTTGACCCCAGACGATTTCGAATGAGGCAAATTTACTTTTTCCTTTCGTACTGCGGAGCTGCAATGAGTCGCATGCACCCAGCAACCGTTGAAATTTTGCGGTCCCTCTTTGGCAATTTTAACCTCGGATGCGGCCACGGAAAGTGTGCAGTGGAATAAAATCTACATAATAAATGGATCGGTAGGAAAATATTATCTTATGCGACATGATCATAAAAATCAATTTCATACCGAGTGCGAAAATAAAGAAGACAAAGGTTTGCCCCGTGAGAAAAAGCTGTGGAAACTCCGATGGGTTTGATGCCGAGGAGGAAGATGGAAAGTGTCGGAATGAAGGATTTCCTCACGATTCCTGCAAACTTTCCATTAACATCGCCAAGACTAAAAACTCCATTTCGCCAGCTGAGTCGCAGTCATGAAACAGAAACTTTTATTTTAATTTAAAATTAAAAAAAAAAAAAAAAAAAAAAGTTTTTCTTTTCAGAACATTAAAAGTTTAATAATTTAACTGGCTTATAACTAAATTAATTTATTATCACCAATAAATCACAGGACTGAATGAAACAATTGTAATATTAAGAGCACATAGATTTGATTTGAACAGAACGTTTTGGATTTGGAACAGAAAAAAAAAACATAAATGGGAACTTTTAATAATTGGATAGAGATAATTTTACTTTTAAATTCGTAGAATCAATACGATATTGAAAGCGTAGCTGGAATGCATCAAAACTGTTGAAATTAAAAATAATAAGGCAGCAAACTATTGTTTATTACATCTAATAAATAAGTGAATTTCATCGTTTTCGGTTGCCTATTATTCGACCTTCTCGTGGAAATATATTATTATATCTATAAAATCAACAGTTGTGATCAAAATGAAGCTAAAACTTGGTTGAACTACCGAAATCATATTCGTAAAGGAAACATTAAATTTTCGATGACCTCTCGGGGTTCCTAGGGAAAACCTTTTCCGGAAGTAGATTCCGGAAGTTGCCTTTCGATCTAGTGAAACTTTGTCCTTTTCTTAAATAAAATACTTCACATTCACTTGCTTCTCTCCTTATTCAATTCGCATTAATTTATTTTCATTTCCTATCTTTCTTTCTCCTTCATTTCATTATTTCCTTTTGCATTTCTTGCATATTCCTTTTTTCTTTTATTACATTTCGGTCTTCTGTATTATTCAATTTTCTTTCGCATACGACAATGAATAATTAATTTTTAATCACTCAAGTATAAGCAGTTATATATGAGTGGATATTGCGGAAGACCTTGAAAATTCAAATTCCCTTTTTAAATATAAATTTACTGATTTTTCCAAATATATGTATGTGTATGTGTACATTTTCGGTTTTCTATAATTTATTCATTGCCAAAATAATTCAAACGCAAAAAGTATCTTCTTCATTAACTAATGTATTTCACTTTTGCGTACAGTATTAAAATTTTAAGCTTTTAATGTAACACGTACATTCGGCAAAGCGATTGAAAATTTTAAAAATATTATTTTATAGCATATTTTTAATGTAATCTAATTTGGTATTTTACCATCCTGTGTTAATGGATATTTGATAATAAAAATAATTTGATTAACATATTACTGAAATTGAGCTGATACATGACGTAATTTTGAAAAATAATTAAACTCTTTTTCTTTTGGGGGACTTTTATTATTGAGTCACCTTTATAGCAGTTATCGAAAGCTTAAGATACTGTAATATCAAAGATATTCAAGCTTGTTATTTGATAGCTTAAGTTCGGCACCTACGTCTAGTGCCACAGAAATGGTATCATGTTGCCGTGAGAATTAAATTTCCCTTGCCTGTCGATTTGAATTATGAAGTTGAATCATCTTTTATCGGAGAGAGGCCAAAACAGTCAGAAATCTATTGTAATTTCTTACAATAAGTGAAATTACTGCGAAATATTAGAAGTTATAGTTGTTCTAGTTGCAACATGGGAAATATTTTTATTGCTTTTTTTCTCCTTTCATTTAATTACTCCGGCAATGAGAAAAAAATTTTTTTCTCTCCGGAAAAACTTTTGTAATATCAGCAGAACTTTTTCCTCTGCTCCTTTTCTGCTTCCACACTTAGTTCTCTCACATTGCTGCTTTTTCGGAAAAATTCTTTTCCTTCACCTACGTTTCTGTTTTTTCCTTTTTTTTTTTTTTTTTTTTGATTTTTCATGTAAAGAATCGTCCAAAGAAACTTTTTAAATAATTTGATGACTCTTTTTCCTAACGAAAATTTAGAAGTAGATTTATTTCGTTCTATGTATTTCGCATTGCATTTATACTTGCTCTCACTGGGAGTGCTCGGAGTTTTGAAAATTTTACTTTTTGGAAAGTAAATGATTTAAAAATTATGATTTTTCATGGAATAAGTAACCGATTCTAGATCCTTAATCTTGGTGTAAAAGACGTAAATTCAGTTGAACAATTATACTCGATAACGCGATACATGATAAATGTCGTTCTTTGAAAAATATGTAATGTTTCAAAATAAAAAAGTAAGCTGGAAATGGTTTACATCATTCAGTGACAGAAGACGCGTAAAGTAAAATTTTGTTAATTTCCTGTAAAACACATGTTTCCGAATGGATTTTAAGGTAAAAGAGACTACATTATTCTGGAGCATGGAGAAAAATCGGCTTGCTTTGCAACCGAAGCAGTTTTTCCGGGTTTGTCATACTGAAAAAAATTAATAATCGGTCAAATGTTTGAAAGGACAAACCCTAGCTTTAAGCAGAGGAGAAATGTATACTGTCTTGTAAAAAATAGCAGTGGACCGATCAGGATAAAAAGCCTTAAAAAATTTTTAAAATTTTTGATACTTTTTTAAGATTTGCATCGCTGTTCACGATGAAGAATAGTTCAACTGCAAATTGAACTGAGAATTTCTTATCCATTCAGCGCCTTAAAATACCTTAACAAAACTGTGTTACACACAAAGGAATTTAAATTCAAATTTAAGTCGTTTAAAAAAAATGTACAAGAAAAAATTTTGCATGTGAGTAATCTGTAAAAAAAAATTATGATTTTACCGTTAATGGTGTGCTAATGGCAAAGCTGGAATTTTATAATAAGATTAGGATAATCTTTTAGACTTCCTGAGTAGCTTACCCAACTTTTCTTTGTTAGAAACATCTTTTACTTTTGTTTTGTTGTGTGCACCGGCAGCTTTTATTCATTTCTCCTCAAGTTTATTCAACCATTTTCCATTGAGGAGGAAAGTTATCTTTTGCTCTCTTCTTTTCATTTTGAGAAAGTGCTTTTGTTAAGCATTCCACTACTATTTAGATGCGGTAAGAATTTTTCTTTCCTTTTTAATATCAGTTCTCTTGAATAAAATTCGTTCGTAAACGATAATGAGGCTGTTTTGCCATCGTAGTTATTGCTTCCCCGTTTGCCGAAATTTCTGTATTTCCTTGTGAATTGCTCGGAAGTTATGGCACCGCCGATTGACATTCATACGTGAAATTCAATTTTAACTCTGTTTAATTAAAAGATTCGTACAAAAAAATGGCCTGAGAGACGACTTAATTTACGATTGTTTATTTAACCGCAATAAACGCAATGTTTATTTATCGACTGCTGAGGAAAATATGCTGTAAGTAAAATATTTTTTATTTAAAAAAAAAAATAATAAATCTGTGGTGGCATAATGGTCTGAATATTTAATTGTGCACCATAATAATTGTCTTATCGCTGAAGTCGCGAATTGGAAAGTTAGTCAACAATATTTTGAATAAGACAGAAGCAGTTTGCGGGGAGAAATACAAAGATCAATATAAACATAAGATAATAAAACATTAAATGCTTCTGCCCGTCTAATGCCAACTTTAATTAAGAATTATATTGTTATTTAAGAAAAACGATCGTTCATTCCGACACATTTAAGTTGCTAAATGCCTTTCTGATCAATTTTCAGGGCATTTTCGGAGCTTTTATTCCTATCTAAAATGTGACGATTTAAATAACGCAATTAGAAAAATTTTTCTTTTTGCCATTTTCCTTCTTTATTGTTTTGCCTTTTTCTCATATTTTTAATTACTGCAATTGGTCAGAATTAAAGAAAAACTATTTAATGTATTTTCTACGATTGACGAAACGATTTGCATTTTCTAAGCGTGAAATCGTCTGCTTTGATGTAATGACGATAAAACTTGAAATTTTTATTATCGGGAAGGCTTGTCAGAAGTTAAGCAGAGTCCGACTCGTGTAAGATGTTGAAATTAATATTGGTGCTGTAGAGATGATGTGTAAAAGTTATAAAAAGATGCTGCGGCTATGCTTTGAATTTTCTTTTCAGATTTAATACGTTAAATTTTTTTTTTATTTTATGCTAAAACGCAAGATTCATCTTTTCATTTATTTAGGGATGCACTATATAAGTGTGGTTGTTGTTTCTTCAGATGACGAAGCAATATTATCATGTACATTAAAAATGTTAATGACATTGTAATATCTCTTGCGCGAGGTGAAAAGCAAAGTTTATCATATATTTTCCTCTTAGATTTTTCAAATTAATCTCTTTATACATGAAAGAAATTAACTGTTATTAAAACAAAGCTTTTCAAAATTTTTGACTAAATGAAACAAATTTTACATATCTGATATTAATATAGGTTATATTGTTTATGTTAATAAACAATAATATTATATTATAATGTTATATTGCTTTTCGAAATGTAAATAATAAAGTGACAACCCAATTTTTTAAAACATTTTTGCCCCGTACAGGAAAAAATAAAACCTAAAATGAGCAGTGCTGTCGGAAGAAATTTAAATAAATTTGCAAAATCTATTGTCGAAAGAAGAAACTCGAGTTGAGTAAAAAACTTAGGAAATGTAAAAAATTTTATAAAAATTTATCCAAAGCTGAAAACTCTTTTTCTCCGTGTTTTCCAGTCTCGGCTCCTATTGTTGTTGGTGAAATAATTTCAGAAATCAGACGAAGAAGAAACGTTCAAATTTGGAAATATTACTTATTCATTCGCAGAGCAATTCAGTTGCTTGTATTAGATTGCTTGACGAGTTTCAGCTAATTTACACCAACATATATATATATATATATATAAATATAAATTAATTCAGGGCACAATTTCGATTTGTATAAAACTCTCTGATGTAGTTCGTTTTAATGATTGCTATGTCAGTAATTTAAATTAAACAGCGGGTTTTAAAAACATATTACATCATATAAAACTGTTTATTTTACGTCATTTAGCTAAGGTACGCAGATATTTAGGCCGTATTTGAAAAGTTACTACATTAATTTTTTAATATAGGGTAAGTTAGTATGCATGACCTGTTTTCCATAATTCTCATAACCAGATCGCGATAATTTCCAGTACAATTTAGCTCTTTTCTGGAAAAAGGAAAAATTTCTTTTTTAAGGAAAATAAAAATGGGACCTTCTGAAGCAATTTTCTCTTTCTGCCTCTTCAATTCCGATTCTATTTTGATACGTAAATTTTCATTTCAGCAGTTTTTGTCAAGTTATCTCTGAGGCGTGGTCAACTTCATCCTACCATAATTTGCACTCTGCCATTTGATTTTTCCACCTTTTTTTTTTTCCACGATTTTTTTTTTCGTTTATCTTGTTCGAATAATCAGCGATATTTATGTGATTTTGATTTCCTGTGTTTGCTTATTTACAACACCGAACAAGCACAGTTTGCACTTTTTTGCTTCATCAGAGAAGCACATTTCAGGGTGCTGACTTTATGTCACTTTTACAGCCTTGCTCGTTCTCTAGCAACTCAAAAGCCATTTCTTGTGAGTTCATGATTAAAAACCTTAAACACATAGAATTTTTGAAGCCTGCACAGTTTTATGAAGCGTTATCAATTGACGGATCAAACTTTGTATGATCGCGTCAAAAAGTTTCAATGAGACGGATTGCTCGGTTTGTAACCATCTTCTATTTTGGTCTTTTGAAAGATTGCCTTTCAATTTTTACAAACCGAAGAAAAATAGGTAAATTCATGGGGGAAAGGTATGGTTTTTGCCTTGTCACCATCCCTTCAGGAACATGGTTAATGTGGGGAAGTTTACTACACGTTTATTCTGACTGTATGAAATTTTCCTTGTTAACGAAATGTTATTGTAGGAACAAAAGTATTTCAAAATCATGGTTATCCGAAAAAACATTTTAATTTGTGCTCAAATGTGTAAACAAAACTAATATATCTGATGTTTGAGAGTGTTAATCATATAAAATAATTTATTTAGTAAATAAATATGATAATTTAAAAAGGAAATTTGGCAAAAGAGAAATGATTTATTGCAATTTATTAGGTTGAGTCAGAAACTAGATAAAAAATAGAGAATTTGAAGAAAAGAAGCAATGAAATAAATGTACCACAAAATAAATAATGATTTTTGAAATGGAAGACGAAAAAAAGAAAACCAAACATGAAATTACTAAAAAAATCTGTTTACAGAACTTAAAACGTTATAAAAATGGAGGATCTTTGAACAATGGGTTGGAAAAAAAAAACTACCCCGTGCAATGTAAACTATCAAAAAATATTGGATTGGACCTATGGCTATGCTTTATATAAAACATGTCTACCTTTCGGACGAGTCTTTTGAGAACCGTCATTCATTATTACATATAAACCCCGCGTTACTCTTCGTAAAATGTATCTAATATCTTAATAATATAGGTTACTTAAGCACTCCAAAAGCATTAAACTTTAAGCAATACATTTGATTTCTTCCATCTAAAATCCTTCCCAAATGCGTATTTTATCTAATAGGTGACTATGCACGTGAAACCAATAGTTGAGGTGTGAAAAGAAAATTTTTCTTATATTTAATAGTTGCCTTTTCATCCCCAATAATAAGTATCAAAAAGATGTGTAAAAATGCGATAATATTCATTTATTTTGGTGCCATATCCGCTCAAGATAAGAGAACAAAATTCAACCACGTTCAGGGGCCTGCTGTTTATTGTAAAAGGCAACTGTTGTCTATGTAATTTAAAAGCTGATTACGTAAAGTTGACAAACCTTAGGTTCAAACGATAATACTCATCATTGAAAATATTTTTCTTCATTCTTTTCTACTATTATTTCCAACTTTTCGTACTTAATAATGATATTTAGATATAAAAATTTGTGATCGATTTGGGTCTTCTTTTCTTTCACAGTGGGACTCCCGCGAACGGTGTGATTCGTGCCTTCCCTAAAGTTCCACGAATGCATTCTTCCAAAAGTCTCAAGAGAAGCTCAAGTCAGCAAAAATACCATTGCCATCAGCGCTCCGTCGTCTTTGAAAGATTGCTGCCTTCACGACGTTATGAGAGCTGAGCTGAAAGTCACCGCGGACTTATAAGGTCCACTGTCAGGACTACGACCTGTATCCGCATGTCTGGGAAGGGGAACCGGTAGCGGACAGCGACGTGGCGATTATCAACCGCTGCTGCGGCCAATGCGCATATGACGCTGGGATTTGACGCTGCTGATGAACGATACCAACTCCGACGTTGTACACGGACAGATTCTGCTTGCCCCTTAGACCTGCGAGATCCGACGAGATCCTCACGTGAACTCCAAGATCATGCCATCGAATTTAACCCAAGAATCAATCGCAATGGCGGCAGAACTATCACCGGGAAATTAATGCGAATATGAAGAATTCGATATTCACCAAGCACCTTCAAACTTGCGAACCATAATATGGAATCAAATACAAATATCGCATGACGTTCAAGCGCAAACCATGTAGGCAAAGGTGTTTTTCACGTGTATCATCGAATAATTTCCCAAAGTCTAGTGAGGTGAATAAGAATTCACCGGAATAAATATTTTAACATGGCTCTCACAAAAAGCACGTCGGTGAGTAACCCGTCGGGTCATTAAAGGATAAAGCGAGAAGCTTTCCATCTCTCAGGAAAACGTCCACCGCAGGGTAAGATGTTGGAAATGCCCTTCGGAGGATGACGGAGAGCCCGAACTGGAAACCTTTGCATATCGAAGCAATTCATGCACTGCAGGGTGACGGAAGACCGCATTCAGCTCCTCTCGTCACATTCCGGTACAAAGCCAGGATCAATTTCCTTTCTGGAAAAGCCGGGGACAGTTACCCCTAATGTAAAAATCCTCCACGCAAGCCGCTTCGGCAGTGAGCGATTATCGTCAGGTAGCACAGTGCAATATTTGTGCATTCAGAGATTCGCGTCGTACTGCTTTCGCTTCGGCAATCGCATCCGAGAAGACCATTCGGACATGTATTCCGGGAGAATAGGCGAGGCACGGCATAAAAGCGACGAAAGCTGATAAGTAAGCTTTTAAAAAATCCGGAACACGTATCTTATGAGAACAAAGTCGAGCAAATCCTTCCGACCTCAAAAAGCCCGTGTTGTCCTGTAGTTTTCCTTATCCGTATCGCAGATGCAGAGCAAGCGACGCAGTGCATGTGCCACCTACTGATGATCGACCCGCGTATTATTTCAAGCAACCGTGGTCACTATGTCAAATCAGTTTTCTGCTCCACAGGAGGGAAAGCTTTCAACTTCCAAAAACTTTTCGTGGCAATCAACTCCTTATTTCATCTGCTGTATTTCAGTTTATCTCAGTAAGAAAAGAATAAGAAAATATTTTTCTTTAAAAACCTTTAAAGGAAATGAAGCGGACACAAAATAACTGCAGTCTGACCGACAAATGATTTTCTCCGCAAAAAATTTTTACTCTTCAGAAAATTCATGACGGAGAAAAGGGAGATGGTTAAGAAATGAAATTGTTATGGTACTGGATCAGCAGCAAATGAAAAAGTTTTCGGTTTTCGGGGAGAAGATTCCTTTAATTTCTCCTTTACATTTCGAATGCATTCCACGAGTTAGAAAAAAAAAAAACTTTAAATATACAAATTTATAATTAATTACAGCGTATTAGCATCATAAAGGCGCAGCCTTTTACTTCAAACATTATTTGTTATTACGTTAAATACGAAATATTGCAATTCTTCGCGGAAACATTTCGCATATTAAAAATAACTTAATTACATTTTGATTTGATGCAAGTCGCAGGAATCGGAAAATTTTCCGATTCGAAGCTGTTTTATTATTATATTTCGTAAATTTCGTTATCAGTCATAATTATAATAATTTAGCAGGGCCCGGGCACTGAAATTCATATTCTCCTCCCGGGGCAGAATGAAAAAAATCTTTGGTTGTTCAATGTATAAAATATTGGAGAAAAATTAAATTCCAAACGAGGGCACTCGATTGTCTGCGGCTGAGGAAATTGACTGATTGAATACTCGCAGTCACGAAACCAAAAGGAATACAGAATAAAAGCCGCTGTGGCTGGAATTTAATTAAAGCCCTGGTAAAGCTCAAAAGCTCACCTTTTGGAAAACCTCCTGCGAATAAATACCGCTTCGATTCTCAATTGATTAATTAAGCAAAATCTATTTTCTCAAAGTGCCGCCGGTTAAAAGAATTTCGCTTCTTGCGGTCTCCAATATCCAGATACCGAATCCTGTGTACCTTTAAATCCGGAGACTTCGAAATTTTCCGAGAGCTTGGGATTAATCCTTTACTCTCCGCTGGGGATGTCTTTTAATAGTTCGATTTCGCCGTGAAATTACTTTCCTGATGCGCTTCAACTTGTCCCTTTTTCACGTTCCGTACCTGAATCGAATCCGAATTTTTTCCGGAAAAAAAAAAAAAAATAAAAATAAAAATAAGGCGAATGCACATTTTCGAAGTTTCGCTCTTAAAAAAAAAAAGTTTTTCTTTGTTAGAAATAATGTCAGATCTGAGGTTGCAGCGCATCACAGCATAGGGGAAATCTAAAAATTGTGTCTTGTACATGAGAAAATATTTTTCTTCCGAAATCTGCCCGCAAAACTTGCAATATATTTTCTCATCCATGAAGGCAACAAATCTTAAAAAAAAAAAAACTCATCAAGGGATTTTCTTTTTTTTTTTTTTTTTGAAATTCTGAACTTTAACAGGTAAAAAACGGTCAATAATTTTTTTTCTGGACTTTTGGCCTTACACATCAAACGAGATGTCAAATTTGGTTCCTTCCATTGTTCGAGCGAAAAAGGAAATTTAATTTAAAATTAATTATCGTTGTCCTGGGCTCCAAGTGGTTATTGAACTTTTGAATTTTTTTTTAACAAATGCACATAGAAATAAATTAACTCTAATAAGGACGCGAGTAGAAATGCATTTCGGCATTTAAAATTAAATTAATTTCCAAATTTTTCGTCTCGAGCACTTTCGAGCCCCGTCTCCTTGTGCTTCTTTAAACAACGTAGTTTGTTTAAACATGTTTAATGTTAAATGCGCCGAAAAATATCGAATGGATGTACTTTAGTTTTCCGAAAAAAGAGACGAAACGCAGGGAAAAAATTGGCCCAATTTCATGCCCCAGTTGATCCGATTGTACAAGAAAAACGAGGTGAAAAGGAGGATTACCAAAGGGTGTTGAGCACATTTCCAGCATCATCCAGCAAAACGATTATTTCGACGTGTTCACCTCTTAAACCTTCCGCCATTTTTCCAAGCTCGTAAATCATTTGGGCAAACCTTTCCGTTGCTCTTCAAAGTTTCAACCTTTATCTCATTTATTCTTATCCCATTCATCTGCTGCATCTTCAAAATCCTTTAACTCTCGGTTTTGAATTATGACGCCCTTTCCGTTATTTCCTTGCACAAGTCATGGGAAAAAGACATTCTCAACTTTATGCGCTAACCGTTGCCTGCTTTCGACTTTGTCGGACCGCAAACCTTGCAAAGTCGAAACAATTATTATAGTTTTTGCTGCCTGCAGAAGTTGTCGCTGACGATATATACTTTTCTCGATGCCGGAATGTATCGCTTCCTTTGCACATCCGCAAAGGTGAATTCCTTCTTGCAGAAACGTTTTTAACGTTCATTCTCTGAGGCGCTGACGGACGTTCAGGCTATTGGGGAGACATAAAAAAAAAAAAAATTGTATCAAAAATTTGTGTGGAAATTATTTTCATGTTATTTTCATCCTTTTTAGGGAAATGCTGAAAATGATTTTAGGAACCTAGCAGCGAATTGAATTGTCACAGCTTTTAATGGAATTGTAAAGGTCAAAGGCAATTAAAGTAATAATTTTCTTTTGCAGTTTGCTAGATGTCTGTGAGAATGTGATGTTAATACAATTTTTTATGGGTTAAATAAAATGTAGTGTTAGTTATTCGATGTGAACAAAAGAATGGAGCTGCTAAAATTCTAATATTCGCTCAACCCTAAACAACTGAATTTTGTCGGCAATTCTCTTTATAATGCTCAGACATCCAACTTGCTTTTCATGTTGTTAATTTGCTTAGTAAGCAATAATCGTTATATTTCTCTTTGATAATGGTACATCTTAGCAACGTTTCTGCTAAAAGTATATTTTTTTTCAAACATTTCCTCTAATAATGTTTTATTTTGATATTTTTTTTGAATATGTAAGTAGTATTTCATATTTCTCTAGGCTTATTTTATTCTCTGCTTTAAGCTATTCCATATTGTTAAATTTTACGAGGATTGCACAGGATCACGCAAAATATTACTTTATAACTTATGCCACTTAAATAACGCTTTTTGTTTTTTTAGCTGAAACTTTATGTTTAAAAGAAAGAAATTTATATTAAAAAGGTCAAAATGACGCGACACCTCGAATGAGTTTTCATTTTCTCAATTCCATTTGAATTAAATAAGTTAACAAATACAAAAGTGCTCCGGAATGGAGTTTCTATCCATGGGTGCCAGCACCTCAATTTTTTTCGATTTAATTGCATTTTTCTCGCTTAACAGCGGTTTATTCGCCTTCAGGTTAAACACCCGCGTAAAAGAATATCATTTACATTAAGAAACAAAATTATGAAAGTTTTTGGAATAAATATAACTTTGCCCGTAACATTTTATGGTATTTTTTTGCTTTTTTTTTTTTAAATGTATCATTATTAATGTTGAAACAGATCGATGAAATTTTAATAAATATCGTTTATTGGAACATCGCCGCCTATGTGGAGATTATTTGTAGGCTCTGAATTTGCACCCACTCAATATAATTCTTTCTTCGAATCCGTTTTATATTTATCGGTTTGTATCATATAAATCATCGACTTGGAAAAGCAAGATAGTTTTACGAAAAAAAATATGACCTGTGCCATACTCTAAGAGATAACTCTAACATTTTATGAAATATAAATTGGATATGTGAATTTTTATACAGAATCTAAGTCACTTCTTATAATTAATGATTTTAATTCAAGTGCAAAACATACCTTAGTTAGTTTATATTCCTAAGTCGAAGACGTTAATTGTCGAAACTTCAAAGCAGTGATAGGAATTTTTAGATGATAAATATCAAATAAAAAATATCGAAAAATTTCTTCAGGTAAAAATTCCTTCCACTGAATTTTTCCGTGACATTTTTCTTCTTCATGTGTGTCTCGAAGGGAACAGTGAATTTTGTACTCATCGAACTTCCACCGAATTTTCGAAAGCTGTCAGCGATTACATATTTAAAAAATTTTTCACCGTAAAGCATCCACATGCACATCCTTGACATTGCTTGTGTAAAGTGATAAGGGAGCAGTAAAATATCTTCAGCTCCTGCCGCGTTCCTAAAAACGTTGCAGTGCAGTGTTTGATTCTTTTTTTAAATGCGTTCTTCAGTTTTGCTCACCCAATAAATGTGTGCAGTTTGTCAAGATTGGAATCAATAACAACCTGTTTACGTTGGACATAGCACTTCATATACTTTTTTTGATGGTTTTTATTGCATTTGTAGGCGGATTTGTTAAAAGCGAAGTTATTTCCACGATAACTAAGCTTGGGTATAAATTTCGCCCCATAACAATTTTGATTTCTCTTTTCATCCGAAAGGATTAACACTGCCTTGGCTGCTCAACAGGAGTACATAAATCCGGATTTAGGAGACTAAGAAAGTAATTTCGTGGCATTCTGCTTGGTTTTGTTTGGAAAAAAAGAAATTTTTGGGCTCCATTTTGGGTGCAAAAGACAAGTCTTATAATTCACTGAACCAAAAATTTCGTTTGTAATATATATTTAAAAGAATATTGGTGTAAAATTTTCTTTTACTTGGCAAATAGTTTGTAAATTATTTTTTCCGTTTCAGGTTATAATGAAGTTTAACATATTTCTAAGTCCATTTGGTATTAATGTTTAATTTTTCCTGATTTTTAGAGTGAAATAAATGAACGCATGTACAATTTTAATAAAGTGGATTCGATTGTAATATTACTGACAAGTGCTTTTGCTCTTGAATAATATATTAATGCTATTTGCTTCTGTACTTTTCGTCACACATCAAAAATGGCAGTCATTTATAATTCGTACTTCTAGTATATAATTTCAGTTTGTCTTTACGTAAAAATATTCAAAAACGGAAAGGTAAATTTGTCTGTAATAGCTGCAGAAACGTATGGTATTTAATACACTCTTGAACTCTGTCATCAAATCAGTTTTCCTCAGGTTAGCATAACCCGTTAAACGTAGCAGAAGTTAGATACAAAGGAAAACGTGCTAAATTATCGATGCAACGAAGAATTTTTTCGAAAAAAATGTTACCACGTTTCACTTTTTGTAAAATTTTGAAAACATTTGACAAACAATAATTTCAGCAGATTACCAAACAGGAATTTGTTTTTAACCAGCTAAGCTGATCTCGTAAACAGGTAATGGTTCTAAAGTTAAGCTGATTTCAACCTTTTTTTTTAAATTTGCGCCGGGAAATATCCTTATTGCTGGCAAAATAATAATCCAAAATAGTCCATAAGTAAAGCATTTTCCAGACTTGATTGCGTCGGGAATAATTTTTTTACAGCGCACAATTTGCTAATGTTCGAGCAATTAATTTCAATATTAAAAAGGATATATTAATTAAAAGAAAGAGAAGCAGATTATCGATAAACCTTTGGTTCTCAAAGCCTTTTATTCGGACTCGAATTTCCTTTTCTTTTGTATTTAGCCAGTGCACATCTTTCCAGAGGAAATTCAGTGCTTTTACATTGAACTTTTGAGATTTTCTAAGTGGTATCCGCCATCTACTGTTCCTGAGGGATGCCTCGGGTTATTAATTATTCAAGTTTTTGGGCAAATCTTCCAGAAATTCCTGCGTACCCAAAATTTTTTTAGTAAAAAAATTTTTTTATTTATGAATTTGGTTGTAGCATATATTTGCAAGGGAAAAATAGAGAGAGAGAGAGGTATTTATTCGGCCTGCACATAACCGCGTCATTGTGCTCAATCAAAATTATTTCAGTATGAAAAAGCAAGTTTGAAATCAATGTGTAGTGCCCGGCAAACATTCCATAATTCCATAACTTTATACATTAAAATGTTGAATTGATCTAAAACATAATGAGAGAAGATACATATTTGATGGGACAACTTGCAATAATCGGGAATTTGACCCGTATACTTGGAATATATCATCCATGATAATAATAATATTAGTACTTCAAGTAACTATTATGAACATTGGGAATGCTTCGTTAGAGAAAGATATGACGTAAAACAGGAAAGCGAAATTCAAAGGAAATTTTTCGCTGGAATAAAAACATAATTTAATATGAAATATGTGTAATTAATTTTTAACGAATCTCCGATTATATCTCTTTACTCTCGATAGATTTTCCGTCACAGCTACTGGTGGTGCATAGGAAATGAGGTGAGTAAAATCAAATTTGATTCTCTATTATTCTTTATTTTCTTTTTTTCTATATATAACAATGGTGAATCCATTAGATGTGAAAAAGTTAATGACATTTCAATGAATGATATCTCAGTAGATGATCAATTATTCAGAGCAACGATGCTCTCAAATCGTAAAAAGCTGATATTTTTTGCTACATGAGTCTTTTTTTTTTTATATTTCATATCAATCTTTCTGTTTAAAATAATCTTTCCTAAATATTGTTGTATCTGAAGGAAATTCGATATTTCTTTTTTTATGTACTGCAACGAGTTTACGCTACTCTGCTCTTCATATAAAAGAAACAGAAAAATATGAAATTACAAAAAAAAAAATATATATAAAATTCTTTTCCGTATCGTTAGAGAAGGAATTTTAAAGACAACATTTAATTCCATTTCTACAACCTAGAACTTTTTTACAGGTTCTTGGTTCTATAACCTTCTAGAAAGGTTGAACCTTTCTAGGTTCAACTACAGCATTTCTACAACCTACACAAAATGAAAGTACTCCGCCAACTTTCATGTATTTAAGTTTTAAATATTCTTTTAAATGTTTAACCATCCATTCACAGAAAATTTTTTCTATACATTACGGAATTAGCATTATTTTATATTGTTTAATATTATTTCATTATTAATGTTTAAGTAGTAATTTTAATATCATCCCAGGTTTAGGATTTTTTTTCATTATCATCATACTTAAAACCTCACAGTCGTATATAGTAAATAAGTATTAGTGTAATAATAGTGAAATAATAAAAGAGTAATTTGCTATTACGGCATTAATAATAGTGAAATAATAAAAGAGTAATTTGCTATTACGGCACGTTACAAATATCAGTTCAAATTAGAATTAATTTCAAACGTATTTTACTAAATAACGTAATATTATACACAAAATCCAGTTGATGATAAATATCATAGATGTAAGTTAAATATTACATTATTATATGAAGACTTTTTTCCTTGATAATCATAATTTTAATAATAACAATTGTAAAATTGACTTTTTAAGATTTCACTGAGCTTATTGTTAAATGCTTAGCGGGTTACATTCACCTGTAAGTATAACTAGAAAATTTAGAGGTAGATAAAAATGCATATTAAATAGCTAAAATTTTTTATCAAGTTTTTCCCTTTTTAACTCTGAGAATCATTTGAAGAACTCAAAATAAAAAAATTTCAATTGTTTCTTCTGAATGGCAATAAAGACAAATTGATCGCGTTATTTTCGGTTAAGCTCGACGTAAATTTTAGAAAACTTTCTGAGCGCCTGCCGCTGTCGAAGCAGAACTCCCCCGAAGATATGCCGTTGTTTTCCGAAAAGTCATCGCGCATGGTTCTTTCCATTGCAGTCCCCAATGTGCTTGAGTTGGTACACATATACAAAAACGGGGTATAAGACAGTCGGTGAGACTCCTTCTATCAATGTACAGCGATCGCTGAATGCTTCATATAAAGCCGCTTCTCGTGGAAAGTCAAAAGCAAAGTAATTAAAAGAAATTTTACGAAGGAAATACACCCATGAGGCTTTTATGTTAAAGACTGTGGAAATAAGTGTTTTCTGTGCGGTGAATTTTATTTCGCTCTCGAAAATTTTGCTTATTGTGATAGATTGATTGACATTTGCTGTAGTATTGTTATTATTGCTCGGAATATTTGAATGGATTTATTGTCTTTTGGATATCTTTTGAAATTTAAATAGGTAAGAGCTGTTTCCTTCTATGAGGTGAAAAAACGGAGAGTAGTATCAATATTATTGACAATTAGAGTTTTATGCCTAAAATTTACATATTTATGTAGTGATCAATATATATATATAACGGAAAGGAATATATCAAGCACATTTTTTTCCATTTAAATTATATTGTGTACTTATTGCAAAATTTTAAAAAACTTAATAAAAATTATGTAACTCATCATTAACTTATAAATAAAAAAAGAACACTGTATATATTACCTTAAATTTTTTTTGAATTGAAATTTCTTTCAGACTTTAGATGATTCTTGTAATCATATTACTTGCCCTACATATACGTTTATAATAAAAGTTTTCAAGAATAAACTGGATTTACCTCTTTTAAATTTTCCATATATTTTCCACATATAAATATTTCAATGTTAAAACTTATTTCTTCGCGTTTGTATAAATGTAAGAAAATTTAAAATCTAAAGAGAATTCTTATCGTTATTATTAATGCAAAGAGCGTAATATATTACAAAGGAAAAAAAAATTTCTGAATTAAAAATAACTATTCTTGGGGTTTTTTCTCATTTAGTAAACCAATTTAAATTTGAACCAAATTTATTAACTGGTAAATATTAATTCATACGTCTTAAGAAAATAGGAAAAACTTTTTAATATACATTATATCAGTAAGATTGCAAACAGTAAACTCCCTGACAAAAATAATACGATATTACGAGTTAATTTTAATATATTTACTTATACTTTTAAAGAGCATAAAATATCACGTAAAGAATATTTCTATTTGAAACGTACTGTATTTAATATTTCAATAAAACTGAATAATTTATTTCGGTATTATTTACATTCATGATAATAATACGTACAACCTAACAATGTAATGGTTTCGGTAGTTACATAGTTGATTTTTATGGCTTATGTAGATGTATTATGATAAAAGGTTTTTATTAGTGCAATATAATAATCTATAAAATAATATTTACATATTAATATCGGAAAACAAAAATATGTTACGTCAATATATTGTAAGAATTTATATTTTTAACAGTAGAATATTAATTATTTATAGAATATATATAGAATATGGTTTCGAATTCCATTTATTAAGCTGCTATTTTCGGAATATAATATTCAAAATATTTTTGGAAAATTTACTTACAATAAGAGTAGTTGTTAAAAGGAATTTTAAACAAGAAATTTTTTAACTTTTATAAATAAATTCAAAGTTTGAATATATATTAACTATCTGTTAAAATCCTTCTCGTTTTGAGTGAAGATTCCGAAACTTTTACATAAATATATTTGAGAATCTTATAATATTTAGATTTACCGGAAATGCAAATACGTTTTTTGGTGAAAATCTGGTCTTTTCCGCTAACGCAAATATTTTTAAAGCTAATATTATCAGTAGTTTGTAAATTATAGTGCTTAAGCGACGCAAAGAAATCAATAAAAAAAGCTAATAAAGTTATAACTTAAATAATTAAATTAATTATAGGTAGAGTTGCAACACTGTGCATACAATAGTTAAATGTACGAAAAATGTTTCGTTTCTTTTCTCGAATTTGCTTTTTCTCGTTTTACTCCGGCCTGGAAACGTCGCGAAAACTCACAATTTTCGTTTCTGATATTTCATTAGTCATCTTCCCGAATTCCTTGCTATTCCTACATTTTTTGTACCAATTATTTTGTCGGTTTTTGTTTAGTTATCTGAGATAAAGTAAAATTTTTTTGTGTTGCTTCAAAAGCATATATATTTATTTTGAACTACCACTAATTTCAGTTCTTCTGTTGGGTGCTATTTTCAACTTGGAACCATTTCAATCGAATTCTTCGTGAGGTCAATTTAAAACTGATAATTACACATTTTCTTCGATTCATTTTCAAGATAAGGAGCTTTTTAGCACCTTCTTAAAAATTTAATTGTAGGTAAAAATAATGATTTACATACTTATTAATAATGAAAGCACTGATACGACACTAGAAAAAGCGAAAAGAGGAAAAATTTTTCATACAGTTTAAATTCCTCGTTAAACGACAGGAATCGATTATTAAATTTCGCTCGGTAAATACTAACAAATAAGAAAGTATTGATGCACAAATAAAAAGATAAATAAAAAATGATCATAAGTGTTATTTAATACCATTGGAATTATTAATATAGTAATGAACGCGTAATATTATTTGAAGAGAAGACGCTTTTATCGTTTCGGTTGACTAAATCTATCCATATCATATTTGTGATGACTGAAAAACCAATAAATATTAAATGTATATCAGCAAAGGGAATAAAGACATTGTTCGTATAGTTTCCTTCTGAGGTAGAGGTTGTTATCACAAAATCTTACTTCAACCTAAAACAATTTTAGACGTAGGAAAAAATCATCTTTTATCATCCTGTAATTTGCATAGATAGATGTCCAGAATGCTTGTCACCATCTCGTTAAATTTCCGTCAGTTTTAAACCGTTTAATGATAAATGATACCCTTAGCAAAGTAATTTATTGCAAATTTATGGTTGCTAACAAGCATAAAATGCAAGATTTTGGCCTTTATTGATGGGATTTCGGTTCGGAGCAAAATTGATGGGCTAGATTCATGATAAGTCAATAACTTACGCTTCAAAAGTCGAATTAACATTCATAAATAATTATCTTTTAATGGAAATTATTTATGGAAGAAATTATATTGATAATAATTTTTGATTAATATGATGGTCTGCACAGAAAATTCTCTCAGTTTTGAAATGCTATCTGTCAATGTTTCCATATTATGTAGGTTGTATCCTGCTACGGTTTATGAGCATAAAATTACAAACAGTCGAAGAAATAGCATTTTCAAAATTTTCTGAAATATTAAATTATCTAGAAGACGAAATGAAAACTAGAGATATTAATATCTTTACTGAATAGCAAAAAAATTTAATTCATATGATATAAATATTTAAAATTAAGATATATGTGTATATACAACTATAAAATTTATATATATATTCATATTATTTTTAACAACATGAGTCTTTTTTTTTTGTAAAATATCTCGATGATTTTAAAGAATTTTATCATTTTCGGATGGATATTCAAGAATTGGTTAAAGTTTTAATCCCGGATCCCAGGATACATATCAGGAATAAGATTGGACTGATTTCGATTTAGATGTGAAGTACATGTCTGAATTTTGTTGGGTTTTTCGAAGACTTAACCTTTTTTTCAGACGGTAATTTTTGAGTTGAAAGGATAAAAGTAGAATCTTTTCAACACCATAATGACATAGTGCAGAGTATTATTCAGCTCTGCCTTTCCTAGAGTTGCTTTCCTACATTTATTTTATTCCCAAATGTGATTTATATTTTGACACCTCATTTTTGGATCTTTTATTACATTTTATCCACTCCCTGAATTTTAAATTCAATGCTTCCTAATATTCGTTTAGCTGGATGTTACTGTCTTCTTTTCAGAGCGAAAAAATTTTAGTCAGTGTCATAATCAAACATGTAAAAAGCTCCTGGTTGAGATATCTAATTTATTTTTAGTAACGATTATTAGCGTCAGAGTAAGAATACCTTACTTAATAATTATTGATAACAATTCATTATTATTATTTATCGAATTGTACTATCTTAAATTCAGTCTTTTATAATAGTGATTTCAATGTCACGGTATTACTTAATAATTTTTTTCGAAAACTGAATGAAATTCTTTTTAAGGAATGTGACGAATAAAAGAAATTTTCATGATATATGTGACTAAAAGTATAATAGAAAACACTGTTAAAACTGTTTTCTTACGTATAAAACTAATTTTCCCAGATTCTGTAATCATTTGTTTTTAGTTATTGGTTATTGCGCCTTCTTTAGTAATTAATCAATTTTTTATCACAACTTTATACAGCAATACTTTTATACGACTTCTTTAAGGGGAAAATAGTTAAAGTCATAATCTTGCATTATCTTTAGCCCAGTTAAATGATTTTCTAGTTAATGCCAAATTAAATGTAACCACGATCTGTATATGTTTCATATCTATGCTGAAGAGAATACGATTAGAGGCATAAATTTTTCAAGTCCATTTTTGATATTCCACAGAAAAAAAAAGCTTTGCGATTGAGCTAGTAATTGAAATAAATTCAAGTTTTGGCTCAAGTGAAGTCGATGTTCAAGATATGGTTAACCACTCCATAAACAACTTTGATGAAGATATGAAGGCTCCTTCTCTTGCAGAAGCTAAAATTAATGGCAACTTATGAATAACAGCAATGGACAATTCAGAAAATTAACGTGATAAATCAAGAAATAATATGTCGAAAGGTATTGTAAAAGAGATATGGTTTTCTGTTTTAAATTGCTCTTATCAAGTGACCTGTTTTTAGTGAAAAAAAATTCTAAAGCCAAATTATAAAGTGAATTTAAGTTGAAAGGGACGGAATTCGAAATATTTCATAAATGCACTTAATATATTTATATGTGCTGTATATATAGAACCTACCGTATTAATCGAGGTATATATTTGATAATTATAAGTTAACGTTTAGAACATAATGGAAAAGTTTGTAAATATTCGATTATTTATTTACTACAATAATGGAAAGAAGTTTATATTTTGGCTCATTTTTCATAATGTCATGAGTGTAGATGATAATGGCACTTTGAACTCTTCGTTTTCTTTCTTTTATTTTTATTATTTCTATTTGTTTTTTTCTTTTGTAGTTATTATAAATATCATACATTCTATTTGAAATCAATATTGATTCCTCAATAGAATTTTTCATTTTATATTCCGTATGTGCAATTGAAAAAATTTGGCTGTTTTATTCTATTAACAATATGCTTTAAAGCATAATTTTTTTATATTTTGGAGTTATTTTGATTACATAAAAAATTATATTTGTACACATAAAACTTTTGCATTTTATTTATATAGCATAGGAGATAGTAGGTGGCGTAACACCAACACCAAAAAAGCTTATTTAATGTTATCTGAGAATAACATTTGACAGTGGATAACAATATTCACTTAAATGAATAGATTGCTTTCACATTTCTGCATTGTTTTTATAATGAACTCTAGAAGAAAAAAATTTCGAAATGGCCTAATGATATCATTTTATTAATTGCACTACATATCTATCCTCGTTCAATATTGATCGATTTGACTGTTGGTTTGTACGTTTGTTTCCCTGTTTGATTTCTTGTTACTTAGAAACTTACTTACACATTATTAGCAAACTAGTGAAAAAGAACTCACTTTTGAAGATTAAGTCGGTTCTTGTAAGTGCAAAGCAAATTCTTCGGATTTAATTGTTTCGACGCTCTAAATCCCGCAGGGAATACAATGGGACAATAAGTTTGCTTTACAAATGACGAGGTTCAGGTAAAGTATTCGTCGATTTACGAGAATCATATATTAACTAAGACCTTTTTAGCTTGATCTGAATAGCTAATATTCCCGTCATTCGTATTTCCGTTCAAAGAATAAATTTAATTCATACCTTTCTTGCAAGCACTTCAGCTGTAGGCTGCCCAACTTTTTTTTCAACTAAAGGCTAATCAATGATTTCAACAATTATAACGAATCAATAAATAATTGATAATCAAGGATTTTAGTTAACATCATAATGAATGATTTTATTTCCTATTTCCTACTGAATTAAATATTACCAAAAATAATAATTTTATTTTTTTTAAGTTTCACAGATATAAAAACTAAAATATTAATGTGATATGTAGTAGTTTAAATCGGCTTGTTGCCTCAGAGTGCCTGTTTCAGATTTCAGAATTCCGCAGAGTTTTGCGGATACAACAAGAATTTAAATTTTCTGCCATATATTTTGTTTAAACTAATATTTGTCCAGATTGCATTTAAAAATAGTCTTTAATCCAAATATTCCCTGAAAGTTGTTTTTGTGTATTATCATATATATATATATATCACAAATGATACCGACTATATATCAAATATATACATGTATGAGGTGTATATACATATGTGATACACGATTATTAAATTTCTTTTAAGAAATATATTGCACTGAAAATCGTTGCAGTGTAACGTTATTTTCGAGAGCAAGTACTCGTTGTATTAGAATGTTTGTTAATATATTTCATTTAATGATTATGATATTCCAAAATAAAGATTCTTATGCGAAATAATAGTTTTGTAATTCAATAAAATATAGTTGCATTCAAATTACATCAGTCTAAAACAAATTGACATTCTGATTAGATTGAAAATCTGAAAAATTTGGTCTCTTGGATCGGGCTGCGAATGCTGGAAAGAGAATTGCCAGCGTTGGCTTCCAGAAATTCGGTTTTTGCTTTACTTTCCAGACCGCATACATAAATCTTCCATCATTACAACCAGTTTAAAGCAAGGTTTTCAAAATCAGAGATAAATTATTTTTAATTTTTTTGAATATGACTTGGAAATCTCCTCCCTAAGCCTTTCCTGAGAAATTAGAAATTCCATTACCAAACCAAAAAAAGAAGTGGTTTAACATCTCATTATATACAGCTCTTCAAAATTTGTACTATGCATCCCAGTTAAAAATTTTTATCTGAATTAATATAAAAATGACGTACTTATCCAGTTAGATTAAAATATTTGGAATGCAAATTTTAATGATTATAATGCAATAAGATGTGGTCTTAATGACTTAATTTCTGGAGAGATATTAAAAAAGTAAATGGTTCTTGTATATCCCCATAATACCATAATATTATTAAATAATCTAAAATCGGTTGTTAAACAATTTTTTTCGGCCGTAAAATTCAGTATGACTTCTGTTTAAAAAAATTCCTATTTCATGCTATTATAACACCTTTTCTTGTTTATTTAATAATCGGATTCAACTTTTTAATTAACAGTGATGAAATTCATTTATATTTTTCTGCTGATGCATTATTAATAAAGGTAGAGCTCATCAAGTCAAGAATTTTACAAAAAAGGCGAGAGATAAGTAAGGGAATTAGGTTTAAATAGTTTTGAAGTTAATTTAATGCACTTTTGATTATCTGTACATCGTTTTATGTAATGTTACGTGAATAACCACGCAATTTTTGATAACGAAACTAAAAAGGAACACGTAATTCTAATGTAAAATCAAAAAAAATAAAGAACATTTTCAATCATCAATCAGTAAGAATAATTTAGTTCAGCAGCTGTTTTTTTAGTGTCCAAAAGTCAAGTGACAATTTATACAGGTCCTGGCAGCTGCATCCATATGATATTTAAATTATTTTTAGCGCAGATACAGCTCGTGAATGATGTACTCCTGATCCGATAAACTTAAATTTTTGATGGTCAGCTAGGTAAAGTGAAATTTAGAATCTAGGTGGCTACTATGGAAGGTTTTAACGTATAATAACCGGGGCGGACGGCATAGAAACTGCTTTGAATTCGCGTGCAGCAGAGTAACGTGGGAACACTCGGATGGGTGTGGACGATTGGGTTTTCGAATCTTTCCCAACAGTACCCGATTCTTATCTAACCGAAAACTAGGAAGTTTCTTCGGCCGGATCCATGCCTATTCCACATTTTTGTTTTCCATTCGACGTAAAACGTTATCATTTTCGACGCTTAAAGGGCCATGGACTGAAAGCCGTTTCTCGCTGAAAAGAGTTTGCAACGTATTTATCTTGGTGAAATAGAAAATTCTGGCCATCGCAAACTTCTAAAAACGAGTAAAAACTTCATTTTTACCTGATTTTTTCTGCTCTAAAAATAACCGTTTGATAACTATTCAGTTCTTCATTGATTGAGTTTGCGTTTTCTTCCTTGGCAAAATCGGTGCCTTTGATTTACGACTGCTCCTATCACTTCTTACCAAGTTTAATTATGGCAGCAAACAATTTAATCAGCCCCGAATCTTTCGGATTTCATCAATTGAGGTAATATTAATTCCAAGTCTGACAGATGAGAGAGTTACCTCAAAAGCTTTGCAATTGTTTTGAAAACACTTTGCGTTTGAAAATTTAATTTATACAAAGTTTGGTAGCTTTTACCATTGAGGGATATCTTAAACTCAGCAAACTTTCTTCTTTGGCTGCCCAAAAATTTTAAACTAATAATATGCTTTATTTTGTAGTAAAAACTTAATTATTAGAAGTACTTTTTATCAAAAAGATACTACATATCTATAAAAAAATTCTGATTTTCACAGGTTTATTATTATTGGTTTCGTAGATTAATTTGATTTATAATTAAATATATTAAACAGATAATCTGATAAGGCGAAATCAAAAATAATATTATAAACTTTGCTACTTTATACTTCATGTTCTTCTAAAACAAATCTTTGTTAAACTGAATATTCAATGAAATTTTTTATACGTGAAGTTTACTTAAAATATTCGATGTGTCTTTTGTCATTAAAAGAAATCTCTACAATAATACAGCCTTATAAAACTTAGATCAAAACAAATTTATAATTAGATCTTTTATGAAAACTGATTGCATTATTAAAATTTTTTATATCAAATAATATTTCAAATTTTTATACGTGCTATAATATTATATTTTTATACGTATTATATATATATATTATATTTGGTACATCGGTTAATGCGTGCAAATTAAATACTAATCAACAATTTTTCTTGTTCGTTTTTCAGTTATAATACAACCCCAAATATTTTATTTATAGCTGAAAGGTAATTCTTTAAACTAAATTTTCTATATTTTTATAGATTGAAATTCATTATGCTTATGTCTTTTACAGTCTTCACTGAAATTTTTTTTTTAAAAATATTGTATTATGATTTTAATAATGTATCTAACACTGAAATAATTAATTCATTCATTACCCATTACTATAATAAAATAATAGACAAATTTAGGGTAAACGAAAGAATTTATATCTGCTATTAACATTGCTATTATCATTATTATTATTATTACTGTTGTTATTATAGGAGTAAGAGAATCCGAAAAATTTTGTTTCTCTGTTCTTCCTAAATTCATCTACTTTTTTTAAGAAACAATTTACCTAATCGTATCTTAACGTAATCGTCAAAGGATAAAATAATACAAAATGATAATAATGATGTAAATGACCGAATAGAATTTAAGGTTAAGGAAAAATCATGTTGAAAAATTAATTTTGCAGGGTCGGTAACTAAACCGTTTAAGTCTTAACGCAATAAATTACAAAGCTGAATTTCAGTTTTCAAAATTAGTGATTCAGTGAGATTTTAAACTTATGCATTTCTGATAGTGTTAATTAAATTATTATTTTTTATTTAGAATGCATTAAAAAAAATTAAATTATCAGATCTTAAAATAAGAAAATCATCTTAATTTCGTTAAAAATATGCGAAATATTTCTGCTGAAAATTTGTTTCTTTTTTTTACATTTGACATTTCACTTTTCTTCAGTTTTCGCCCATTCAGTTTCTCCTCTCATTGTAAATCTTCAACCTTTTAATGAGGCAACTAAAATTTCTTTGCATGAAATTGTTTTAACTGGTTTCTGAAGAAATAAAATATTCCCTGCGGTAATTATTATTCAACGTAAAATTTTATTGAGATTTTAATTCTTTTTAATAATCACTATTGATGGTGAATACAAACATGGCAAATATATTTTTAATGGTTATAAAAAAAAAATTTTTAGAACAAAATAAAAGAAAAAAAAGCAATGGTTTAATTTTAAATTTTTCAAAATATATTTGGTTATGTTTAAAACAATTATTTTTAATTTCCAATCTGATTCTTTCATCTAAAAAATAAATATTATCAATAATGTTCCAATGAGTAATCATTAGTAGAAGACATTAGTACAAAATTAGTTATATATTTTTTATTTATCAATCATTTTTAATAATAATATAACTCAGAATTATATTTACTATTATATATTTTTTTATATTATTTATATTTATTTATAATTATATTTTTATTATTATAATTATATTTTTATAATATTATTTATATAAATTAATTATATATTTATTTTTATATCCGGTAATTATATGTAATTATCGGATTGTAATATATAATTATCGTAAAAAAGCCAATTTTTTTTTTATAAATCATCGCATTAAATGATGATTAATTTATTTATTACATGGCATATATGGTAGTTAAATTATTAATTTAATAATATTTTCATTTACTATGAACATTTTTACAAGGTAAATAATTTAACGATTTGAGAGCATTTTATCAAAACAATATACAACGATTTGTATACAGATCTTTTCTTTTAATATATAGTCTTCAGTTTTTTCGTAAATGGATTAAGAATATTTTTTTTTTAATTTTATTTTTTCCATTTACTGTGATTTATTCATCTTCAATCAAATAACATATAACCGAATTTTTGATATTGCAAATGAAAAATGTTTCAGTAATACAACTTGTTATATGGTCTCTGAGTTAAATCGGTAAATTTTTTTTTCGATAACTGATTTATTATTTATTTACTAATTACTTATAACTAGAGAATATTCTTTTGGCAATCGATGTTAATTATTTTTAACATTTCATATTGCATTATGTATCTTTTGTAAAATCAAATTAAGAGCACTACATTATGATGATGAAATTTGAACGATAAACTTTAAAACTGTTTTCAAGTACTTCGATGATAATTATTTTAGTGCAAAAAAAATTCAAACACTTATAACGTGATTATGTTATATCTCCAAATCTAATAAATGAATAAAGAAGTTTCTTTAAACCACTAAGAGCGTTAATTTATTATATAATATCTGTTTTCTCTTTTGACTAAGAAAAATTAAAATGTCTAAAAGAAAATGAAGCACCTTCAATTGCGAATAGTGTCGATTAATTAATTTTCATTATATATGTAGTGGATATATATATAATTTTTAGCACATATGTAATCCTTTACGTATGTATATATACATTCATATGAAAATAACATTAAGGTTATTAACATTAATTTTTTATTTAAAATATTTTTTGGTCAACTAAATACTACATAACATAGGAGATATTTCCCAATTTTCAAATATTACAGAAATCGCAGAACTTTGCTTTAATGATATAATTTCCAAAGGAAGTTCTTACTTGTTTTAAATTATGAGACAAACCGCTGCTTTCTTTCCTTAGTCATGATAATTAAAATTTAAATAATCATAGATTATGTTTTTTTGAAAAATTAAAAAGGCAATAAACGAGAGAACTATTTATGAACTTTATTTTGAGCACTTCTTCTACTAAATTTTTTCTTTACGTATTTCATTTTTTAAGTTTTTTTCGGGCTTTCCAATGTTTTCGACATTTCCTATTAAGGGAGGCTTTACCTTCATCTTATCAAGATCTGAGCAAACATGTAAAGTAATATTTTTGTATTCAATTTGTTAAGCTGTTCAGTTTTTACTCGAACTATGCATAAAATGTATTTAGTTTTCTTTTGTCTGAAAGAAAATTTTCTAAATTGATTCTTCCAACTCGTAAGAATCTACCAGAATAGATTAAAATATATTTATTTAAAATAATGAAAACTCAGAAAATTGTAAGCAATGACTTACTCTTTAATGCAGCTATAATAATTTTGAATGTCGAAGCATTACGGTATAATGCCCCTTATTTTCATTTAAAGTGTTGTGATACAGGTTATTAGCATGATTATAATAAATAAAGAATAGTATATAATTTTTTATAAAAATAAAGCCTGTTGAAAATGAAAAACAAAAAGAAAAGATAATTAATTATAGGTGGATGTTTTGCAAATAAGCAATAAAAAACCGTTGAGCATTCTCCATGTAGCGTTAGGATTCTATTCGCCTTTTGAGTAAATTCTTCTTGATTATCATATAGAGCTTATTACAATGTAGGATTTTTTGTATCATTACATTACGATTATCACTGATATTTAATTAAAATTTTCCTATGAAGATCGATAAAATAAAACGAATAATATGTAGCTTTAGATTACTCATCAGCATTTTTTCCTCATGAATCTTCATCCTAAGCCTCGGTGATGATCTTCAGATTATTTTTTATTACTTCTTCACTTTTTCTGCTTCTGTTATTTATTATTATTATATTCGTATTGTATTACATTTTATATGAATTGCAGGTGTAATATGTATAATATATATATATACGTGATAAATATGCATCAAACCTACTGAATTATTTACTTTCAGATATAAACTTAAACGTATATTCCATAAATAAACAATTTGATTGAGATTTTTTCACTGCAACTGTTTGTCATCAGTGAAAAGTGTTAAATAATTTTAATGTGTTAAATGTTTTTCAATAATGAAACATATTAATCCTGACCGAATGAGAAATTATGTACTGGATAATAATCAGTAAGAGTTCGAAATTTACGAAAAAAAACTATATTTATAAAATTTGTTAAAAGAAAGTTTCCTTAAGTCATTTCTCCTTTTGAGATATTGGAGGCTTCCAAATATTAGTATAAAAGACGAATCTCTGAAGCATTTTCCATGGTACAATGAATTTAACGCTAAAGTCTTGTGCTTCTGAACTTCAAAATTCCTGGTCGTTCCACCCTTTATGTTAGTTTCACGAAGTTTCACGATTATCACTTATTCACGTCTTTTTCTTGCCTTTTTAATATTCCAACATAAATCACTTAAGTCATCTATCATTCGCTCATATCACGAACCTCAAAAGCCGTGTTTTACCATTAACGACACGCCTCGCAACTCTTCTATCGTTGTCTGCTTAAACAAATATTTTCCTCCCTCTCTTTGACATATTTCCATTCGATAAATTATTTGAATTTTGTCTCGGCAGGCATTATTACCGATGCTGCAGATACGCTTGGGACATCAGTTGCTCCTACTAAAGTTCCAGAATAATACATATCTCGTGATATTATTTTTAAATTTGTTGATGAAATTATTTTTAATGAAGTGTACAAATGTGATCAAAAAATAAAAATTTATTTGTGATGTAAAATGTTAACAATTAGATATTAATAATGATTTTCCTGGTCAAATTAAATTTTGGTCACTTAATAATAATATAAGTATTATTTGGCGCAATTGAATCGTATATGATAATTCAAAATAACCAAGATTAAAGACAGTTCAAAGAGAATGACATTCTTTTTTTTGCATAATACATAATTTCACGTCCTCTGTAGAATTCAATTCTGGATTATTTAGAAATAGATTGTAGCCTTTGGAATATAATGACCATTTTTTTAATTCTCATCTTTGTTTTTCTATAAATCCAGCTTTAAATAATTCTTGGTCGACATAAGGAAAATTTAAATCACATTTGCATTTTTGCATATCAATAAATCAATATCTGTTTCTTTTTAATTTTTAAATAATTTTTACTTGCATAAGGAGTTCATTTTGATTTTTTGTAAAGAACTAAATTGTGAGGTGCAAAATAAGAGATGAAATGAAACAAAAAGCATGTAAGAATAAAAAAAAAGTAGATAAGATTTAAACTTTACGTAATAGATAAAAGCGACTTATTTGAAGATGCTAATATAGTATAAAATAATATTAATAATACATATATCTTTATAAATTAATATATCCACGAGTGTAACTATTAATTATTGTAATAAATAATCAAAAAAGAATGCATCATATTTTCGGGTATTCTGACAATGTTCTGCTTGAATGTCTACATTTTCTAATACTTTAGTTCTTTGTTTTATTTATTTTAATATTTTGATTGTGCTTAACATACTTTTTACGTATTCATAACCATTTCCTTTATTCAGAATAGCGCATTATTCAAGTTCTGATGAGCTAACTAAAGGACATCCACATATTTTGCTTTTTCTCCGAATTTTTAACTGTCAACATTGACTCCTTAAGTAATATTTTTCCACGGGGAAGTGTCACCCCTAAGCTGAACAAATAATAATTCTATTATTTATGAAAGTTTCGACTATTAAACAAGAATAGAAATACAGGTCTTAATATCACTGAGAAAACATTTAAACCAATGTTCTGTCTTTTATACCCTAAAATTTTTATATGTCAAGGATCTTCATTAAAGAAAATTTCTTTCGTCGAGAAAGTCAGAAATGGTTTGGAATGAGTCACTTATTGTTATCCTTTGGCAAATACATGAGTTTAAGGCAGAGGTAATGAATATTAGGAAAATATTTTCTGTATATGAGTATGATATTGAATGTGGTCGGATATTAGCCTGCACATCACGAATACAGAAAGGATACAGAGCTTATTAACCTGCTATTAGCCTCGCTGAAAATACAACAGTAAACCTATCGTGCATATGTAAACTATCATGATAGGTAGTGCAGGACCTGGGCAGGAATAATTCTTCTTGATGTTAGATATTTGATTTACCTTTGAAGATTTTTCACTTCCCTAGTGAAATGATAAACCTAAATTTCTCGAATTGTTCTTTTGTTATAAGTGATCTGAATTGCTTTACTCGCGCCAAAGCGGAATGCAATATCAAAGAAACCCTGCAAAAATAATCTTTTGGTGAAGGATTATGGACCAAAAACATCTGAAATAAACCGCAGAGGAGTGCGGGAAACAATATTTTTATCGATTATCAGAACCACGAGGACCTAAATTTTAGAGAAAATTGAAGATTGTCTGTTTAGCCGGAGACGTCAAAACATGGAAATTGAAGAATATTACGAAAAATAATTACGTTGCCATGAAAACAAGCTCCGGATAGACATAATTACAATAAAAGACGAAATATCTGAAGCAGAAGTGATCCTTGCACTTAAAGAATCTCGTGCAGATTTTTTTCAACCAAAAGGACTTTTTGGAAAGCTTCTTCCTTCTGGCATCCATATTCTTAACACTGCTTTTAACAGATTATCAATTAAAGCTTTCTCCAGCTCGGTTTTTAATCAACTCCATAAGCGGTTATTTAAGGGCAGTAAAATATTTCCTTCAACCCGATCAATATCAATCTGCTTAAAACAGTTTCCTTTTAAAAAAGTAAATGAGAATTGAATATTAACATTAAATGATATATCGAAGCTTGAAATATTCATCAGCCTAATGGCCTTTGATTCGACAAAGGTTTTTAACAAAAAATACCAGTTTCAAGAACCTGGCTTTTTTTTTTTTTAAATAAACATTAGTTGGGTAGGTTTTGGAGCGATTCAGAGCCCGTTTTTAAAGAAATTATTGAGAAAATAAAATTGACCATTGCCTCTATAGCATTTCAGCAGCGTCGACGATGTTTTAAAAATAAGAATTAAAATGAGATTACCATGTGTATCAGATTGCAAAAAAATTAGGAGTGAAATACCCACTTCAGACTTTTAATATTCTGAAACCAAAAAAAGGCATTAACTGTGACAGATAAAATAAATTACAAAGAAATTTTTGTCTTATTGGAGCCATTATAATCAATTTATATTCCAGTTAGGCAATCAACCCACACTCTCTATAAAGAGGGCTTGATTTTAAGCAACCTTTTGTGCATTTTAATTTGGCTCAATAATGCACCAATATGTTTTGACCTGCATAATAAAGTGAACGATGAAATTCATTGTATAACACTGATCCAAAGAGCGAAAATGAAAATATATTTATCCGCCATTGCAGAAATACTTCAGACCGACAACGAAGGTAAAATTGATGAGAAAAATTTATTAAGTTTGTGTGGTGATTAATTTCTTCTATACTTATGGAAAATGATACATTCTGCTGGTGTACTTAAGATGTAATATTTATATTTTTGAAATAAATGATAATGCTATATATTTCAGGGAAATGCGCTTCGAATCAATAGATTCCTTGTGTTAGCAATTGCATTACGGTTTTGGTTGACACATATTTAAAGCCTACCATATTAAAAATCATGAAATTTAATGTAACAATCACATATCACATTCAGATGAATTCATATGATATACGACCTCCCGCATGGTAATTTATCGATATTTAAAAAATTAATAATATTAATGTAACTTAAAAATATATGTTTTTGACTTTTTTTTTTACAGTGATCTTGTACATCAAGTCTTAGGAAAATGATTTATGTGCATTATCACGGAAGTTATGATGGAAGAATGAAATAAAGCTAGATTTTTACATGGATTATTCATGTGACGTTGTTCGTTTTCGGTTAACAAGTTCTTTCACTCACTTTAAAGACATTAATTATTCTTGCATTCTATTAGTATGTTCTCAATTTGATATAGACATGGTTAAGATGCCGAACAAAATTTTTCGTAATTTTAAAGTTTTTATTGCACATGAAGCCCTGATTATACAAATTTCGTTGCGTCACGAAATATTTAAAAGACATGATAATTTGCTCACTTTTCCAGAGATCGTCAAGGTAAATAATAACAACCGAATAGCAAATTTTGATTAACTAATGACCTCTATTCGACACAATGTGTCAATTGCCAACAACAGACGCTAAAAAATGAAAATCCGCGTTAAATACTGGAAAAATGCGGTTTCAGCTTCGCTACCTCCTTCTGGACGGTCCCCCGGCATCCACTCATTATATCTGGATAAATGGGCTTGGCGATTTGCATAATCAATGGGTTTAGCGTTTGAATAAAATTTTTAATTTTCCACGGATGCAAGTTTTCACGTATGAATGGAAGCTTTTCCTCCCTGAACGAGTCCAATTTTTTTGGGAGTATCTTCGATCAATGTGCTTCTAATCCTCTCGAAAGCTTTTTATCCATTTCATTTTTTCGTGCCGAAAGAACGATATTTTTTCGGTGGAATTTACTTCCCTCCTGGAGGCTGCGCACGCCCTGGACACGAGTAATTCGATAACGTGTGGAAATAGACGCCGCTTGACATGATTAACTGACTTTTTTTTAGTCCACTCGATTCCCATAAATTATTTGCTGTGCACGCTCTCTTGCCTCCAGAAGACCACTATTAACAGTGCGATTAAGTGTCTTTGGTGTTACAGCCTGAAAATGAAGCTTCCTTTCTTAAAAGACCCTCTAATGAAAATATTTCATATAATTTACTCCTGCAGATAACAACGACCATCAGTTGATGCAATTAAAAACTTTAAACAAGGTGAAAGATTATTTAAAAATATATATATATATGAAAAGAGTGATTAGACGTAAATTTTTAACGGAAAACAAATTTATAAAAATACATTAAAAATTTAATTTTAATATTTACAGTGCCGCTTTACTCGGGGTGAATTTATTTCGTAAATTGAATGGTATGTTTACCCTGATTTATTTTGGCATCTTAGTGTATAAAATTAAGGGAAGGAAAAAATAATGAGAACAAATATTTAAATAAATTTCGGGATTATTTTAAATATGTAAGAAATAACGATGACAGCCTCGCATCAATTTTCCATATTTTATTTACACCAAGAAATTTATAAGCATTAAATGTCGCTCGGGGAATATGTTATTCATGAGTTTAAGCATTGCTCGAAATTTATGCAAACACTTTAGTATAAACGAGGAACTTTGAAATTCAGTAAGTGTTTGAAATGTGTCCCGGCACTAAAGTGCATGTCGGTAAAAAGGTAAAAAAAAAAAAAACATTCGTACGTTAGGGTGTCCACCGTCGATCAGACAGCGAGATTATTACATCTTCCAGATTTCGGACTTTCGATGGGCGAAGAGGTGAAAAATTTGGTAAAAAACAGGGATTGAGAGCAGAACTTTAGTTAGAAGGTAAAACTAAGTTTTGAACAAGTAAATATCAAATAAGGAAGGCAAAGACGGGATGAGAAGATGCAAAACAAAATTAATTCCGAATCCGATCGATTCAAAATTTAAATACCGCATAATGTGGAACATAGGATGGGTCTAAATTGGATTTCCATGCCAAAAGGCGCTCCGCAACAATTTTCGGATAATCTGGAGATTATCAAAATCACTCATTTTCCCATCTTTTATGGGGTAATCAGAATCAACTGCTTTTACTGTATTTTCACAAGCCCGGGTAAAATGAATTTTTTCTTTCGAGTAAATCATTCGTAACTTGGAAGAGATTGCCTTTCGTAGCTTTGCTATGACTAAATCCACAGAGCCGATACTTTACAATTTCTTATCCATCGGCCCGCATCCTAATTTTTCAGGTTTTCATTCATGTCGTCTGACTGCTGAACAACAGCACATTTATTTATTCCTTTTGAATTGTTAACTTTTTCACGTTTTCGGTGCGAGTCAAATGCCCGCTCCTTTTCAATGCATCGTGTCGGTTTCAAAAATAAGAAACTTAAATTATTCTCGCATAAAATTTGAATCTATTTTATACTAAACAAGATTTATTTGACAATGGAGCACAATATTAATTGCAAAATGTAATGTGAAAGAAGCAGCTATTTGGTTTCATTTTTAATAAATGTCAGTCAGTGTGTACACCAAGGCTGACCGGTTCAAATCAGGCAAAATTAGAAGATTCGATGGTCCCGAGTTATTTATGTCTTAAATTTGCTTCTGTAAGAGATCAAATAAGCGATAATTTGTTAATTAAATTTCTTCTCAGTTTTGTTTAAAAGATTTTAGCCGCTAACGTTCTGCTAAACGCCATCATCATAATAATTTTCTCATCATTCGCTTGTTAAGTAAAATGGTATGTGTTTATAATTCGCATTTATGATAACCCCGATGTGGAGACCGATTACGTTTTAATTACGTCTTCTTCATATTATTCTGAAACTTTATAAAATAAGCACAAAAGTTTAAGATATTTTGAGGAAATGTACTTAATTTGTAAAATTCACCTTATTTCTCATGAGGAAATTTAATATCATAATAGACCAGGCATCACATCGATCTATGGCGTGGATGCAGAATAAAATTGCGTATTTCCTTCCACGTGTAATGCAAATATATATATATAAAAAAAAAAAGAATTCCGTTAGCTCTGACAAATATATCTTTTTATTTTTTTGTTAGAGAAAATTATTATCGTTCTGTTCACGTGCGAGTTAAGATTGTTCATTTTAAAAAGGCGTCAAGGAAAAATAGGAACACTTTGAAAGGCGAAACTAAGAACAAAGGGAATAAAACTAGGAACACTTTCTTCGAAAAATTTATTTAAAATGAACTTCATTAGTTGAGAAAAATGTAGTTTTAAAAAAGAAAACCTTATGGAAGCATTATGTTGTAAATGGAAGATAAAGGTGTTGTAAATATTCATGTTGACGGAGGACTTTGATTTATCTGGAGTGATAATAAATCAGAGTAGAGAGAAAAAAAAAAATCAATTTTCATAATATTCATTATTCACCCTTTTCTGCCAAAAAAATTTCCCGCCAAAAGTTTTTTCTTTATTTTAATTTAAATTTTTAATTTATTTCCAATAAAAAAAAGGTTTAATCAATTCCTCACTAAAGAATATTTCTCTTAATTTGAATTTTTAAAATTTCTTCCCACTAAGAAAGAATCCTTTAGAATCAATGCTGAGACCCGAAAAATGAGATTTTTTTTTTTTCTAAGATTGCCGAATAAGTGCGTGCCGCAAGAAAATATCTTTTCAGTTTGCCCAACGTCAATCCTTTTGTTAACGTGGTTGGGGATGGAGACTTGTTTCATCCTAGTTAAAAAGACAACTGTCAAGTCAGTCGAAGGGAGTAGTTGAAGTTAAGGGAATTAAAAGAGCGGAAAAGGAAATGCAATGCATTTAACTTTATTTATCGTAGATATAACTCAGAAGGTCCGAAGGTCCGTTCCTGAAGAAGCTGAAAGCAAAAAGTCGCTAGGGTTTTGCGTTAAAAAAATTTAAACTTCGCAAAATCACATTTGGATGTTGAAATAATTATTGAAACTTTCTTTCCCTTTATACTACACAAACATACGGTGCAGTTACCACATTTGAATCGGTTGAAATCAGATCGACGAATATACATTAAGATTCTGATAGGATAAGATTGAAAAAGGATATCGAAAGTGCAGTAATTAGATAATCAACAAAGGATTAATAATTAAAAATTTCAGTTCTAATCTCTTTAATTAAAGAAAGATTTGTTCAGATTTAAATATTGTGTGCATATATTCATTTTTGATGTCTGAGAACTGTACTGCATGGTTGGGTCAAAGATCGGGAAATAAAAGTAAATTTTCTTGCTTTAAGAAATAATGGATTTTCTAAAATCTTTTTTTTCTTTTTCCTCAAACTTTATCACTTAAAGTTCTTTTGTAAAAAGTTACAATTTTTGGAAATTGCTGAAACTCCAGAACAAATTTTAATATTATTTAAAAATATTTACGGTTAGGAGAGTCACGGTCAAGAGACCATGAAATCGATGCCTCCTGTGCATTTTTCGTTTTTGTAGAACTTTAATCTTTTCTCCAGGTTTTTCTCAGTGAAAAAAAAAAAAAATCTTTTAAAAAAAATAATTTTATTTTAAAAGTTTTAAAGGTAAAATGTGTTTAGAATTTTTTTTGAAAACTTTTTTTCGTAAATAATTTTGAAATTCATCAATTTTTTTAATTTTCATTTTCCCATCCTTGTTCCACAAGTTGTTATTTATTTATCAAAGATAAAATATACTATTACATTCGATAATATATTACATTATTATTAAATATTCAATAACTACATATTAAATTTGTACCTGTTCAATTAATATAAATTATAGAGTTTAAAGTTACATTAACGTAATAAGAGACAAAATATATTTCTGTACATCATGCGAAAATCAAATGTGTTGCTGTTCTTTAATGACCAAACTAATTCGAGATCATGTTAAGAGGACCGTTCTCGATCTTTATCCACGCTATGCCTGTTCTGATAACAGAAGTAAGTTGACACAGTTGATGGTCTTACAATATTCTTGGGTTATTATGTTTAATGTATAATCATTTTTTTTTATTCCATTCGCTAATATTTCCTAGTCAAAATATACAAAACTTCATCAAGAATTATTATTCCACACTTTTCCAGCATTTTTCGTTCATTTTATTTAAAAGATTTCACATTAATGTGAAAGATATTAAAAACATTATTATGGAACCTATGCAATTTTTTACAGTGAATTCAATGTGTGTTTGCTATTTGAAAGGTCTGCTTTTGCCCAGAAATTGTTTTATTATAAAACCAAATTATTATTTCAGTTGTAAATCATTCATGAAAGTATGTAAATTGAAACTAGGTTTTTTTTTTTTTTTATGCATATTAAAAACCAAGCTATTACGATTTAACTCAAATGTGATTTAGAGAAGATTTAATTTGAAGAGATATGTGCATCAAAAAATAGTTTTCCTGAATAACAGCCAAATATCGCACACCCTAATAAATCTTACAGAACAAACATATTAAAAGCTTAAATCGTATTTCGGGAACAGATTTGGAAAATGAAATTTGGGGGCTGCTTTTTCATTGTTTGCCTTTTTGGTTCGCTTACCAAATTCACTTAATGAAGCTATTTCCGCTGCTTTCGAAAGGGTTTCTCTAAACGAGTTGCAGAATATCGTTTCACGAAGGAAGACCGTGGTGACAAAATTAAGGAGATTTATTCTGTTTATATTAAAATAAATCAGTTGTGCCTAAGCCTTCACGTGGCTTTTGATACAATGTATGAAAACTATATTTATTATGCAAATAACGGCATTTTACATTGAAGTGGTGACAGACAGTTCAGAGTGTGTCACACCGCTGGCGCACTACATACCTTTGACACACATTTCGCTTTAATAACTGCAACCCGAACCCTGCACGAAACAGGTTTCGGTTTTCAATTTCGCGTTTCCATTTGCCTACCGGAAAGCTGCATGTCTGTCCAAAAAAAAGATAACCCAAAATTTCATCCAACTTCCGATGAACCGTCAGAATTTCGACTCGTTAAGTTTTAATTTTATTTCCAGAGCGATGATGCAATCGGTGTACTATTGAAGCTGATTTAAAATAAACTTCCGACTGGAGAGAAACGGGCGATGAGATTCCTCGGGGGGAAACAAGTGTTCGGTTATGGAAAGCGATGAGAGCTCGACGAAATTCTGCAGCGAAAATTGAGGCGTTGTCCTGAAATCATTTGTATTGTACGATAACATAAAACCCTCGAATTCATGTGGTTTTGTTATGGAATCCGGCGGAAAGCTGCCACTCCGCAGTGGCTTTGGCCCTGCATTGCGTGGCGAACAGAAAGCACGAAAGAACGGGTAAAATTTGTTGCATTTTAGCATTCGGAGCTAATATTCGTCGCTCGATTTACGCGGATTATGCGTTTTAAAATCGCTTGCACAAGAGGAAAATTGGAATGAAATTTCGCTGTTTAAACGGGGCCTATAAAATAAAAACGCGTTTACACCCCATTTTCGCCAAAGAAAATGCTAGCGAAAATTCATTTTTTATGATCTACTAATAACAGTCTAATTATATGCTCTCAAACAGCGGCGCCGATGTTTTTACATATTGGAGAAACTCCGATTGCAACATTACAACTGATTCAAATCTTTGTAAATGGAAAATTCTCATTAAAATGTAAAATTAACAGCGTCCTTAAAATTTATATTTGACTCGGTCGAGAAAATCGTTTACATCGAGTTATCTAATCTTCCAGATAACTCGTCTTAACTTATGACCGAATCTTATAAAATGCATAACATCTTTTTCTTTTTCAAATTTCCCAAGGCTTATCCGGCCGACGAAAAAAATCACTGGCATCACAAGTGCCATAGTAACTAAAACTCAAGTACTTTTCTTCCTCTTGAATGATTTATGTCTTCGGATTACTTCTTCCAGCGCAAACAATGTCTTATCGATCGCTTCTTAATTCTTGTCTTTTGCAGTTCCTGAACTCGTTTCGTGTCTTTTGCAGTTCTCCAAATACGCACAATGCCTTATCTCGTCCGCTTTCGTTGCTTCTTACTTTCCTTGTCAGTTATTCATAAAATTGTGCTCGAAATTTTTGATTACTTCATGTGTCACAAAATTTAATTTCTTTTCGTCTGAATCGTTGCTTTTACAACCTCTCCTTCTCCCATCTCAGCTTTGGAAGAGTTTCTCACGGACGGAAGCATATGAACTTAAAACTTTATAATAAGGATATGAGGTGCAGAAAAATAAATATCAAATAAAACTGAGATGAAAAACGGTAATAAAAAATAACAAGTGGAGAAGAATCAAAATGAAAAAAGGTCGGATGATAAAAATAAATCTCTGAGAAAAATATTGAAAATGAAGATGACGAAAATCGTAATCTAATGTTTTCCTATTTTCTTTTTTAAATGTTTTCCAATATCATGGCACTTTAAATTTTCTTAAATATTTAAATTATAAAAATATGTTGTATGTACTTTGATATATGTTCTTTTTCAAAAATCAGGTAAGATCATTCTTTCAATGCACTCCGGTCCGCAATCCATTTTAATCTGCATTCTCAGTGACTAAAATTTTCGCCATTGAAACTGATGTACTATAAGAATCGATCGGATAATAAAATTACTATTAAAACAGTCGGCCATAATTTTAAAAATTAAACTGAAAATTTAACTGAACAGGCAATCAATATAGTGAAATGCAGAGTGCGTTGAAATTAAAAATAGCATTAAAGTTTAATAAAAATCTTGTGCTCGGTTCAAAATTAATTAAAAAAAATAAACGATAAGATATTAAAAAAAAAAAAAAAATGTGCCGAGAGTTCAAATTACACAAAACCAGTATTTTGTAAATTCTTAACCTAAATAGAAGTCTTTTTCTTAAGAGTACTTCAACTTAGTTTTCTTGTACTCTTGATCTTGTAACATTACTGTTAACTGTTCTGATACTTTACTTTTTAAACAGACTATAAATCATTCATAGGCAAGATACGTCGAACCTGGTTATGAATGTAATTTTACTGGTCTATTCTTTTACTGCAATATCATTTTACATTTAATTTAACACAAAAATATTGATTCTACATGGAAAGAAGCACGAGTAATGAATGTATAATTTTGCTGTGAATGCAGTTTTGAGAGGAACTTGTGGTTTGCTTCCTTCTCGCTTTAACTACTTCATTTTTGTTCGATTATAAGACTAATTCTAACGATAAATGAAAGTATTTGAACTATTAAAAATTTTTTTCTCTTTATTACATATTTTATTTTTCAGTGTTTAAATTTGCAAATATGTCAAGTTTGATGTCTTAAGAATTTACTATCGTTGAAAATTATGATGATCCTTGGTCGCCTCTGATGAGTAAAACCTTGGTTTATTTGCCAAGCCTTCATATATGCGTCAATGAAATGTAGGTTTCAATTTTTCATTTCCTTTTTGATCGACATTAAAAAAAAAAATTGAAGCTTAATTTAAAATTCTGTATAAGAAATGAAAGTTTTCCTAATGAATACTTAAAAACTTTTACGTGAATTCTGTAGAAAAATTGACTTTATAATTAAAGGTAATACAGCATTAATATTTATTTTTCATGAAATAGATTATCATTGGATGAAAGGCTGTATTTTTCCCTTTTGCACTATTCTACAAATGAATCGAGAGCTAAAAATACTACTATTTAAATTTAAAACAGTAAAGAACCCTGATTAACATTTTAGAGTTTAATTTTAGGTACTTTGTGAAACTTGCAGTCTTCAAGATAATGAAGACAGGAGTGTACCAAATGTATAAATCAGGGAACAGTTCTTGTGAATATATATTTTTAGAGTGTAGGGGACCACATTGTTAAGATTTTTTTATTCTATTATTAGTTATTGGCATTAATTCATCGGAAATATAATACATTTAAACATAAATATAAATTAGAAATTTTTTTATGGAAAGCTATTAAATTTACACGCTATCGCCGAAATGGAAATCAAGAGAAAGAACAGAAAATCCATTGTAGTATAAAAATTAGTTCACTTTTCGGTCCGAATTATTTTCAGCAGGTCTTTAAAAAATAATTATTTTTACAGCTTGTCTACTTGTTTTTCATATCGTACCTCCGTAATGTTCCCATTTGATTGCACTTGGAGTATTGCATTTGCACGCAGCTCTGCTTCCGGTTAGAAGGGACAAATTTGTCGTTATTTTACCATTTTATACGTATCTCAAGGCATGAAGAAAAGATTTTTTCGTCTTGCCGTTGAAAAAAATCTCCAGCTCTTTTCTGGGGCTAGAGCACGATCCGAAATTGTGATTGCGAGAACCTTAATCAGGTGCTTCATCCAGTCACCCACTTTCCGAGGCTTAACAATAAATCAATTAGCTAATTTTCCAAAAGGGTCATTCTCCAACACTCACGGTCGAAAGTTGACAAAGAATGGAGTGTCCGCTGCCGTTTTTCGAAAGCGACAGGAAAGCTTATCCTTGTCAGCCGGACAAAGGTGGATCGAATGGTAACTAACAGTCATTGGGAATAGACCCTGGAGTGTCACGAAAATTGGAGAAGCGATGAGTTTTGCTCTCCTTTGTGGACATTTGACACTTTCAGAGTGATTTCTCCTCCAGGAAAGCCACCCTGGAGAAGTATGCCATCTCGTGTCTACGGTTCATAATCTCCCTGTTTTTTCTTTTTTCTCTCCTGCGCGCAAAAGTTTTCGTTAATCGAATATAAAGTGAAACCAGATGAAAGTGGTGAAATCTAAATGACGCGATCGCATGCAATTTGGTTAAAAAGTTTGGATTTTTACCTAAAATATCAACGAAGCCATCATTGACTTACTTGTACCGCAATTTAATTTAACACGATTTTTCGCAGATATCATCCAACTCGCAGGGTAATAAAAGAGAGGGCTAATAGAAAAGAGAAAATGCCAATTTCCCAAAGACTAAATAGCTCGAAGATGAGTGCAGTTGCCAAGGAAGAAATTTTGCTTCGTTGCGGTGAGCCTTGGGAATGTTTTCCATTCTTGGTTTCCGATTTGCAAGAGTTGTGAAATAGTTTACCCGACATTAAGATTCCCAACATGTGTTCCAGAGGAAATTTTGCTCGATTTGAATTAAATTTATATTCAATGGAAGTTTCCCAATAGCCGGAAAGTAATGGATTATTTTATTATAAATTAAGGAGGGATTTATGAATAAATAATTTTCCTTGGAATTTTCATTCAAAATTCAAGTCAGGTTCGCTCTTCTTATTGATCTTTCTCTTATTTCAACTCGCTATCATGGACAACATTTCAATTTACAATAGTTTCGAGCATTTTGACTTTTCAATTAAACTTTACGTTATTGCAGAGGCGTTTGTTCATGGATTGCTGGTCATATTTTTTCAAGTTGGCATATGTGAGCGAAGAAAAGGGTTAAAAGGCAGAATAAAAAAATTTATTCAACCTTTTTTTTGCTTGGATTAGGAATCTTGAAGCTCGAAAATTGAAAAATAGTTTTTCATTCATGGATAAAGCTAATGGCCCTAACTGTGGCGCACGTCAAATATGTTATGCGACACATGAATGATTCTTGAGGTTAAACCAACAATGATTCAGGAATTTGCATTCTCAGCAAATTAACTACAGAACGAACAATCTTTAACAAAGTTATTATTAAAATATGATTGAATATAAATATATATATATATATATATGTAATGTTATTTATTCATCACTTTCCGCTTTTTGAACATTTAGTATTTTATAAAGCGGTTTGTTTATTATATGAAATTATGAGATATTTATTGGTTATGGATGATTTTAATGTCAGAAAAATATCTTTAAAATTCTGTACTGTTTAGGTTGCTGTCTGGAAAAGTGTGATATTTCTGAAAAATAAAGGCAGAAATGAGTTTTCAATACTTTTGCATCATTTGAGATGTAAAATATATGCGTCTGAGATTGAATTAAGAGTTTTGTTCGTTTAGTGGATGACGGGAAAACCAGATAGGAAATTAGGGTTTTGACAGAAGAACGATAATCCCAACAAAGAATAGAATTCTTGGGTGAAGCAAAAAGCTGTTGAATTTGTCACTGGACTGAAATGAATAGGAATTGAATTAATCAACAGAAAGATTGATTAAATTGCTTTAACTTTTGGCTTCAAACAGTGGATTTATTTTCTCTCGATATGTACCCACGAGATTTCTATATATTTTTTTAAAATCGGAAAAAAATTCACGAAGTTTAATAATTTCATGATATCATCAATCTGATAATGTTTTTTTTGCTATTAAAACTTCTGTAAACAATATTTTTCATTAATTATGTATATAGGCATACAATGGCACTGAAAATGAGAAAAAAAATTTTTCAATGCAAACTGGCTTAAGGCATCAAAATATTAAGGAATGAAAAAAACATTCTTGGAAACTAAAATATTTATATCGACTGCTTGTTCGGAATATTATGCAGGTTTATGGTCCAGATATCCACATTAAAAAATTAATGTACTTGGTGGAAATAATTCTTTTTAATTTAGTAAACCAATGGCAAAATTTAAGCCACCTATGCATTTTTTTTATAATTGGACATAAGTAAAAAAATTGGATAACTCAGCAAAAATCATTAAACAACCAGGAAACTATATTCGCAAGATGTGATGTTTTTAATTTTCACCAGGTTTTTTAAGACAAAAAGTTCGAAGTTAACGCATCCGTTGGACAAACCTATTGCAGGCCTTAAGCAGTTAATATTATTACATTAAAGTTTTTATTTATTCCCTCAAATTTGTGATGCGATGCAGCCAAAACAACGCAAAAGAGCAAAACTTTCTTATATGACGTGTAAAGTGTATATTAGAAAGTAAAGAACGAGTTAGCTTGTTAACATCATGCGAGGGCATGTTATTAAGCAAATAAATATTTTTAAGACTTTTTCAGTGTTTTATCTTGCAGCAGAAAAAGAGGAAGACGGCAGCGCGATAAAAAAGGGAGTTGTTAGTAATTAACCAACGCTCTCATGCAGTTATTTTTATCTATAAAAGAGAAAACTCATGGAGGTTTATCTGAAAAAAGTTCACAAATTGTCAATCGATAATCAATTAAGGTAATGGAACGGCGAGTCAACAGAATCGGCTCAGGTGACCGGGCCAGGTCGCTTCTCTGCCAGGGGGCATAGTCAAGAATCATACGCTGAAGTACAAATTTTGTGCTTGTTTTCCGATTTTCTGTCTGAAGGTGAAGTTGAAAACTTTAATCCTAATTAAACAGAATGTACATACTAATGTGGAAGGTGCATAATCTCAGCGTCAAGAGCAAAATTCTACAAAGACAAAGAAGTAATTTTCCTTTATGGAAATATAAGTACATGCCCATTCCATCGATTTTCTCCAATTATCTCCGAACGTGGCATGATCCCTTTTCTCAGCAAAAAAGTTAAGCTGAATGGGTCAGTAAGCTGTTCTTATCCATAAAAAATAATTGCCCAAATGAAAATGGAAAGAAAGAGCCGTGTAAAATGAGGCCGCGAAACGGATTCTTATAAAATTACCGTGTAATTTTCGGGTCGAATATTTAGATTAGATACATTTATAAAGCATTAAGTTCATGAGATTTTCACATCGCAGAAAGTGAGGAAAAATTTCATCCAACGCTTTGTCGCACATCCTCACCACGGTTTTTCCGAAGGATTCGTTCAACTTCGATTCATGTAAAAGTGCGACAAGACGCGATTCGGTTTCCGACTCCCGCTTTATTCTTCTCATCTTCATTTTCGACCGGTTCTGTGCTAAAAACCTGAGCGAAAATGCTGTCGCGGTATAATCGAATCCGTCTCGCAGGGAACGGGCTGCAGGATTCGAGAGAGCAGATTGAGCACTTCGACTCTCGCGGTCATTTCCATGGCAATGAAACCTCGCTCTCGGCCTTGAGGGAAAAAGCTTCTGCTGCTGCTCCTGTTTATCAAACTTCGCTTCGGCTGTTTGAAAAATACTGGAATGTTACCCTATTTGCCGCAGTATTGAAGCCTGCGGCAATTAAAAATCAATCGTTCACGGAAAACTGAGAAATATCCTCCTTAAACCATTTTCCCTACGGTTTTCGACTTGAGGAGGCAGTTGATGCAAAAAACCGAGTATTTGCATCATAAAGACTAGAGTTTTGCTTTAGCATGACGGAATATTTAATAGGAAAATCAAGTCTTGTGGTTGTCACAAATTCCCCATACATATATATATATGTGTGTGTGTGTGTGTGTGTGTGTATACTCATTCAGACGACATGCTATGGGTAACTAGAAAATCACGCAATCATGAGAATAGTTAATGAGCCAATTACGTAAGAATGAAAATTTCGTGTGCATCTGTAAAAATTTTTTTACGGAACATGTGAAAAAATGTTTATCAGATATCTAATATAGTTAAATGAATCCTGTGACTTGGCACAAAAATAATCATTACCACTTACATTATTCAATTTTTTGAAAATAAAAACATTCTTTTTTTTTCGCTAGGATTTCGTGCGAAGAAAATGAGTGAATGAATAACCGATTAGTGTCCGAGAATTTATTGTACATAATTTTAGTAAATATTGACCGCAGCGTCATAATTTCTCACTTGTTCGTGTGATTTAAAATGAAAATAGGCAAAACGATGCTAGAATTTTTGGGATTGTTAAAGTGGCATATCAATTTTATATGGCAAAATGCACTTTGCATTTATCTTTCCCAATAAAATAGGTTAAGGTTTTTGGAAGGAAATCGATCATTTATTGAATTACATTTCAAAGCAAGCATTTGAGGTCAAAGTGTTGCAAGTACATAAAAGCAATGGTGACACCGCACACTAAGGTCGTATGATCGACTATTCAAACATTTGATTCAAATAAAACTTTTATTATCGAAAAGATAGAAAAAGATTTTCTTGTTCCCTTAAAGTCGCGACAGTTCACCTGTAGATAGGCCCTTGACTTATTCCTTAAAGACGGAATCTTTTTTAAATGTCAAAGCGTGTCGCCGACAAGCTTTCAAAATCCTCCTCGGTTTTGGATGATTCTAAGTCGAATTCGAGTCCTTAATAGGGTCCCCGCTCTCGAACCTTTCCCGGCTTATCGCAATATTCCCGTAAATATCCAGGTTAATATTAAATTTCGCGAGATCTATTCATCGGTATAGACAAGTTGTCAGATTTATCATCAAAAGTTGCTTTCGACTAGAAGTTCTTCTTTCCCCCGGGAAAACTCTTTTGAGATATTGGTACAACAAATCAAAAATTTTCTCTAATTCGGGTCTCTCCCAACATCTTCACCAAGACATACCGACCGTTGTTCTGACAGTTTTCATCTTTAGAAAAAATTAACGTTCTATTTTCCTTTAATCTGATGTTATACGTGGGAAATGGCATTGCTGCAAGTTAATTTCATAAAGTGAAAACTTTGTTGTCGAATTTGAAATTTCCTTTTGGGAATTTAACTCTGGAATAATATGTTAGTTCCTAAGGCTAAATAAATCATCGTTTGTTTCGTAATTTTGTTTAAGACATAAAGTAAAGTTGCAAATGTGTCCGTCTGTACTTGCTATTCTTTAAAGTAAAGCTAGCTTCGAAGATTTAATTCATAAACGTACTCGAAAATTTAAGATCACCTAAAATGAGTTACTAATAAGTCTCAAAGTGAGTTTCGAGCATAATTTTTATGGAAGGACTCAGAATTATATATTCAGTTTTCTGCATCTTCAATTTAACTAGATTTGTAATCTATTTGGCTAAAAAGAAAAATGATGCACCAAAAGAAGAAAAAATAAAACTCAAAAAAATGTTGATTTTGTTGATTGCAAAATGCCATTTTTGCAATTAGCAGCTTGTCATTTTTTTTCCAACTAGAACGGGTTTGAATATGTAGCTTTTTATCTTGAAAATATTATTATAATAACCATTTTCATTTTATACGAAAGAGTAACGCGTACAGTATGCATTTTATACTACAATTCATGATGTGTTTCACATAATTGCAAAGCATACCGTAGTGTTAACACATAAAAACGGCTTTTGTATAATTAACTTTTTTAATGCACCACACAAAACTTTTTTCGGATAAAAAATTAAAATGAAGATTTTTTTATTTTTTTTGCACATCCTGCATTATTTATACGTCTATTGAGTTCTATTCATTTTATTCTTATAAAAAAGTCAAAAGGAAGCTGCAATGGATAAAAATATTTCTTTAAATATACGTCGCCCTAACTGAATTCGGTCTTATTTCATAAATTTAATTTATAAATGTCTGCTACAGCAGTGTGAGGTGGTATTCCATATATTTTAAATCAAAATGAGTTTTTAAATTGATTTTGAGTTGGGAAAAACCGATAGAAAAAAAATGTATTTTTATTTGAATTCTGCTATACAATATGTACATTGATCATTTAAATTCGGAGCAAGTGTGACAGAAGACCGGAATAAGATGTCATAAATTCTATAAAAAATAATTTTTTCATAAGGCATACACGTCTTTTTAAGAGATTTTACCAGTGATTAAAATATGAGAATAAATGGTTTTTGAAACACAGGTAACATCTTATTCGAAAATTTCTCTCATGAATATGCCTTTTTCATGCAGTACTTCAATAGATATGTACTTTTATTACTTACAATAAATCCCTCTTAAAATCCGAAGCCTCTTCTCATAATTCCAGTATCATTTAACATGTGTTTTGCATTCATCTTAGTTTTATTTTTAAACCAACATTTTACTTAGTTAACCAAATGCTTAGCGGAAATATAAATTACATTAACCTTTGACATTAATGAGTGCATAATTTACAGAAAGCAAATCTACAGATGAAATCCTTTTATTATGGAATGCATCATTGTCTGTCATGATTCAGAACTTATTTCGAGAAGGTTCACTAATGTGTCTTAAATGCTATTTCGCATTACAATCTGGATTAAATTCGGTATCAGATACAATCGCAAAATTTTTGCCACGAACATAGATGTATTTTGTGTAATTAGTCGAATCACCACAAGAAAATATTATGTAAGTGGTAATGATTAGCAGCTGCATACTAAAATTAAATTACATATTTTTCAATCAAACAATATTTTTTTGGTTTCTAACATGGATAAATTTTTTTTTTTATTAATTTTCATTAGAAATTTGTTTAGCATCATTTTTTACGGAAATTTCAATTACTACCTAATATCGCATCATTTATTTATTCCATATGAATTATATATATGCTTATATGCATAATCAATGTGATGTTATGCTAAAAAACGTAGTTCAATATGATAAATAGACTTATGCCTTCCGTCTTGATAACCCGTGTAGTTTACTAAAGGCATAACCGTGATACAGCAAAACCTAAAAAATTAAGCTTTTTAAACTATTAAGGCTTTTCCTCTCTCTCATGTAAAAATTTGGTCTTTATCAAAGTGAAAATAATTTCCCATGTCACAATTTCGCACAAGAGCACTCAAATTTACTGTCCCCAATATTCTTACATGTCACGAACTTTGTGTCTGGACATCCATGCTTTTTGCTACTCTCACAAAATCTATTACTTTAAGCAGCCATCAGTTTCGAACAATTTTTTTATATCACTTTGCATGAAACACGATGAAGTGATACCACAATTCAAATATTAATTTTTTTTTATTAGATATTTATAAGAGAATCGAACTAAAGGTAAAGTGAAGGGATCGCAGAATATTTTCACCTTAAAAAAATACCGCAAAATCATGTACGTTGTGAGGCCTCTTATAAGATTGTAGCTTCAGTTTTATAAAGCCAAGTATAATGTTTGAATTTTCATTAAAAAACGAATATTCTCTTCGAAGATGCTTTAAAATGTGTTTAAACGTAGGATAAAGGCAGGGAAATCCTTCTTTTGTCCGTGCTACATGAAAAAATTTAATTTTTCTTCGTTCCTTGCAGCAATTCGTTCTCTCCATTCCGCTAATCATCCTCTGCAAATATTTTTTTTATCTAATAAATGGAGAAAAGGATTTTACAAGAAGCAAACCATATTGGAATAGTATCATCTGGAGAACTTATGTAATTCCGGAGCACAGAAATGTGGAATGTATGGTCTTAGTCTGTACCGAGGCCCGAAGAGCATCCATTGTTCACATCATGAAATAGTAAATTGTTGCAGGGTATCCATCACAAACACATCAAACTTCACTTTCTTCTTGAAATCTAAAGAGAAAAGTTGTACCTTTTTTTACATTTTTCAATTCGTGCGTTAAACCTACGAGGTTATTTATCATATTTCAATTACAATGATTTTCCATAGATTTTGCACAGAGATAATTTCTTTAAATGATAGATTGAGCATTAATATTTATCTTCTTACTTTTATTATCGCTCCCTGTAAAAAAAAAAAAAAATAAAGCATCATCATTATTGTGGTTTTTGTTACTTGAATTTGTATTTTGGAACGTTAAAAATTTTTCGTTCGGAGCATTTTGTGTATTCGAAAATATTAAAACTAAGGGTAACACTGCTAGATTAATTACTCGTGCCTAATAGGCTTAATTTGAGGAATTAATAGAATTTACAATTAATTTTTTGTGTCGTAAAAGTAACGTATACATAAATATTCATTCTTTTAAGAAATTTCCGTGACGTTAGTACGTGGATAATGGGCGTATATTTCTTTTTGACAAGCAAAACCCTCCATTTAGTATGATGAGGGTTTATGGGGAATAAATTCAACAACCCGATTTTGTCCAGGAGAATGATAATGTGCAACAGATGCTTGTCTCTTTTTTTGTCTCAAACTTTAAAGTTTCCTAATAACGCCCTTCTAAGCATATACGGTTTTTGCTAAAGAAAAATGATTTTTATACGTTCAGAAAAGGAAAAAAGAGCCATCGTGAAAAGAACTTTTCTCATAGTTTTTCCCAATGTGACAAGTGATTTTTTTTAATGCTCCCATGTCTGAAAATGTCAAATTTATGCAAATATGAATGCTTTCCTCGAAAGTCAAATGCGATTCCTCTGACATGCTCATCACAAGGTATTTTCTGGCTCTTTTCGTTTTTAAAAATTTGCTTCAACAGAACAATTTAGAATCAGCAATGAAAATCATTTTTACCAATATTTTCATCTTTACTTTTCATGTTCGCCGACAATCCTTCCCTTTATTACATTTTTTACATTCTATTAACTTGTCTTAAATTTCTATCGCAAGTAAATAACATTCCATTGTACTTAGTTTTTTTTGACAATTATATTATGATACATGAAATTCGTGAAATTTTTTTTTGGGCAGTGATAACTGCTTACAACTCAAGTCTTCTTTTTTAAATTTGAATTTTCTCAATTGAATTTTAGATTACAAAAAAATTAATTTTCGATCAAAAATTTAAAATGTTAATATAATGTTTGAAAATACTGTTTCAGTAGTGCCAGGAATTGATGAAAAAAGATGAGGTTAATTTTTTAAATAAAAATTAAAAATATCATCTGTTGAGCATTAAATTTTTAAAATCGTAATTTATGGTATATTTTTTCAATACCGGAATTCCATTCTGTTAGGTTACTCCGTTACGGTAAAGGTTACTCCAAAAGTTTCGCTTTTATTTTTTAAGCAGATGACAAAGACAATAATAATGAAAAAATCTAGTTATAATATCCGAGATTCCAAAAACATTTTATTAAAATAAGTAAAGATCAGCAAATAATTAAATGAAAAGTTTAGGTATTGGATAAATTTCTATGAGAGATTATAATGGTTTTGAAGCAAAGAAGTCGAAGTCAAGAGAAGGTGAAAGAAGTTTAATGTATGTCAAAACAAAAATTCAACCAAAGATGGTTTAAGTGCAGCAACTCAGATATTACAGAGAAATGCCAACGGGATTCACTGCTAATTAGATATGATTTTACTCAGAGATTTTCACGTCTACCAAATTTCCCTATTAACCATCGAAAACGTGTTGCAATTTCAATTCAAAATCGTGATCTGAATGAACACGTTTACGAAACTTTTGGCTTAAAACTTATGCTTTCGGAAATCAGATGTGAGATTAGAGTTTCATATTCATAAGTGGATATTTGGCCATTTTTATATTTTCATATTTTACAAATTCCTATTCAGTCACATTAGGCTATCACCATATATATGTTATATTAAGTTTTTATTAATGTATTTAAGTTTAATTTATTTATACCCTTGTTAAACAGCATATATAACCTGATCCGAGTAAATATGGATTTAGCTTTTTTTTTCTTTAACCACCTTCATCTGTATTTGTGAGTCAAATTTTTCTGAATAAATATTATTATCTGTAAACACTTCAAACAATCCCGAGTGTGTTTGTACTGACTTTTGGCCCGTATGAATATTATGGCTTATAATTATGACTTACAGGATATAACTAAAAGTTATATACAACGATAAATCATGACTCAATCTCGAGATATCGGTTGGCAATATTTATACGGTATATGTCAGTCCTTTGCTGCCAATATAATGAATTGTTTTTTTGGACAAAATCAAATATCCAACAATTTACATTATTTACTGAATTAAGCGTACGGTGTGCTGTTTCAGTAATTAATGTTCCTGCCCGACTTCGATCACTAGCAGTCATTTATATACAAATAGGAAGTGCAAACAAGGAGCACGTCACGAGGAATTTTGATTAACTCTCAATGGTTTGTGATTAAATTTATTTCCAGTGACTCACGGAAAGAGATTGTAATAGGTTCTCAGACTATGAAGAATACCGAAAAACAATGAACGGAAGCACAAGAAAAAATTATAAATTTCCTTATAGCGTTCCTTAATTTACAATTTTTGTGATTACTTACAAATTTTATTATTAATTATTTGCTATAGTTCGTTTTAATCCACTGCCATTATAAAAATCATTCATGTTTTTATGTGTAATCACTAACGGACCATAAATTTGTGAAAATTGATTTAAATAAGAATTAAAGTAATAATACAAAGATTGGCAATATAAATACAAATTAAATAACTGTTTTGTTAGGCTCGTTACAGTATTTGACATAAGCATCAAATATATTATTGTTATCTATATAATTCAATGTAATGCAAAATAGGTTAATATAGGCACACATATCCAATCGAAAATTTGTAATAAAGATATCAGAATATCATCTTCTTTTGCTGTTTCCATGTTTCCAAAGCAAAAGAAAAAGATTACCGAAATCAGTTCCGGCTTTTATTTTCGTTCGCACGATACTTAAATATATTGCCTGGAAGGAAACATCGATTTTTATAATTATATGCTGTCAGCTGCTACGAAGTTTATGCAGTGAGAAACCGTTCATTAATCGATTATAACTAGGGAAAATGATTTTGAAATTGATGGATATGAATTTAATCTGACTGCCGCATTCTGCTGTTACCAAATTCCGCATATTTCTTGGCCCCTCTACTTCTGAAAAGACACATGGTTTTCTTTCAAATTGTGTATCTCCAACTCGAATCATATTTTTTATAGTTTAGTAATAAATTATACAGTGCTCATGTCGTATAAATAAAAAAACATCAACGTATTTTAAGCGAATTAAAGTCGGATGAATAGCAATATGACTAATTAAAGTAAATTTTTTATTATCTTGTTGGATATGACAAGAGTTTCCTTATACTGGAAAGAAACTTGAATCTTCAAAGAAGTTGGCAAATTGCTTGATGTTAATTGCTTCAAAAAAGGTTATAATTAATCCGAGAGATTTTTCTACACGAAAAAAGGTTCAAAATTTTGAATTTCGGAAATGACAAATTGGAACTCCTTTTACCGTAAAACAATCGTGGACAAGAGGGCCTAGATGGTTGTTAAGTATAATGAATTCAGCAAAAGATCTGCAAATGATTTTTGAAAAATGATTTGGAATAAATTATTAATGAACTTTATTTAATCTTTGAAGTACTCTCTATGGGAAATTATTTTCGAAATGAAGTTGGTCATAAAATACAGTTTAAATATATATATATATAAGCCGGCAAAGGGAATGATGAAAAAAACACAGAATAAGGAGGAAAATTCATTAATTTAATAGTATTTTGAAAGCTCAAAGCTTAATAATTTCCGTAGAAAATATCATTTCGTGAATCTATAAATCATAATACAAAAAAGCAATATTTTTAAAACTTGGATAAAGAATTGCTACACACTTATGAAAGTTTTTTTTACCTTTAATAGAATTATAATATAAAAATTAAGTAAAGTACTGACGATTCAATACCAGAACATTTATGTTGATCTTTAAGCTTACTGTGTAATGTAACAGTGAGGGAAATCATTTTGTTGATTATTGTCTTTATAATAATCCTTTTAAAATAGTATTTATAAGTGTTTTAAGTGCATAAAATAAACGATTAGGGAATACACTTCTCATGAACCTTGTTCTGCTTACATATCTCAAATCTGTTTTCAGAGCTTATTAATAATGCAAATATCAAAGAGAAAAGGTATAAAATTTTTTACCTGAAATAAAGTTCCAAAAACCAAAATAATTTTTCCAGACTGTTTAAACATTTTTTTCACGCGTAACTTATTGCGCGAAGAAAATCAAATCATTTTAAATCAAACGAAATAAGATTTAAAAGTTTATTTTTTTAACTCGGAAAACTGCATTAGCTGTTATGCAGTTGGCTAAAAACCTTTTCCGGATAAAGATAATAAAAAAGATATTCTTTACCGAATTTAAGCAGCTCTAAAGAATCATTGTTGCAAACTGCAGATGTACGTGGCGACATCCGCTTTATATAATCTACCAAAAAAAGTTTTTCCAGGGCCGAATGTCCTGTTCTTTCCGTTTTCGATAAAGTCTGACTTTCATGTATCCAGCCGTCAAATTTCATAGATATTTTTAAATAACTTTATTTGGAAGTAAATTTTTTTTTCTTCTTACTTATATAGAAGATGAACGGTTCTCCTTAACCAGCAAAACATTCCGTTTTCTTATATAGTCAATTTATTATTACAGATGTTGAAAAAATGTAAATTACTAATTAACTATTTTGCTTCTTTTCATTCCTTGATTGTCGTTCACATTATAATCATTAAAATTATTCTTAATTCAACGTTAAATATCAGGTAAATAAATTATTATGGAAATTCGCAATTATAACCGATTAGTTTTCTGATAAATTGATGGTACCACGAAAATAATTCCCCGAGGTTTGGCCACGAACTGGAAGTCCTAAAATGGATAATGATACTAATTATTGGTTCTTCATAGTTTCAAAATTAAATTTTTTGATATGTGGCCGATAACAAAAATAATTTCGATATCATGTACACATCGGATTAAATGAGAAAAATGACTTTTTTAAGGTTTTCCACTCATTTACTTATTGGAATGATATAACAATCGTTTATAATAAACTAATTAATTACAAATTTACTGTAACTTTACTAAAATGTTTTCCGAATGTCTGAAATGTAAATCAGCCGGATCTGAATCCTGTGGAAATTTAAAAGTTCACATATTAACAATGGCAGTGCTGAATTACATTCATTAAAGGACATATCAAATGTTATTTTTCCGCGCCAAAATCATTCAAAATGCCGGCCTCACTTGTCACCCTCAATTTTAGGATCTGTAAATGTCCTATCAGCCAAACGTTACTTAATTTTAAAATAAGCGATAGTTAGGTTAAGGATATTTTCACATTTCCGAATTCACATCGATGTGGACCGGTGTCATGAATTGTTTAAGATCATTTATCCAAAAGAAGGAAGTTTTGTAAATTTTTTGACATAAACTTGAGCTCTCGGTTAATACAAATTCCATCAATTTTTACACTTTAATTCCAAAAGCTGTAAATCACAAACACCATATGAATTTATCTCCCGACCGAATCTGACAAATGGACACGAGGAAGTGTCGGTTAGCTTTTGCGGTCAAGGCAGGGCAAAATTTAAGCGATAATGAAGGATTTTTGTCGGAAAATGAAATCCATATTTCTGACCTAACTTTTCAACCGTACACCTTATTACGAGTGGATTTTCAGTTTCGTTTTGCCTTATGTCATTTTCGGAAGAAGCTTTATGCAAGCGAAGCAAGCGAGGGTATTCGATTTTAGCGGCGGATGAATTGCATGTAGAATTATTTCGATTCACTAAATGGGAATTTTAGGCGTTTCGAGGCGTACATGAAAACTTGGGAGTCAAAAAAAAAAAAACTTCAGGACTCGCTCTCAGTTATTTAAGCTTATGTTTGTGAAATGTAAAATTAATTTAATTTTAAAGCATCTTTACGAATGGATTTGTCAGTAACACGTTAATGTGAAATAATTAAAAGCAATAGTAATCCTGTCCTGAAATGCGTATGAAACGACTATTCAAGAAAGAGCCCGGGTATAAGGTTTAAGATGAAATTCAATATATATTGTCCTGCTTCATAATTATAATTTAAAAAAAGGCAACCGGGTTTTGGCGTCTGAATTTTTAAGCAGATATCATTATTGTATCAGATTTCTTCAACTCTGAAGAATCTCTCGGGTATGGAGAATTCATGGTTCTAGGTTTCCCTCTTTGTAACTTATGAAGCATTTTATTTCATTTTGTGCACCTACTTTGGCGAGATAGTCATGATGTTTTTATTCTTTAATTATCTCTGTGTAGAATATTCAAATGAAGCAGAGAGGCGAAATTTTTTTTGTTAAAATGTAAAAAGAAGTATGTAGCGTTTATATTTATCGTTGAGACAACTTTAAAACTTAAAATAACAAGATATTAAATGTGTTTTATAAGTTTTCCGTGCTGCAATGACAGACTGAGATTTCATTTAGTAAATGAAAACGATGCGTTCTGCGTCTTCATATAGTTGAAATCGTGGCTAGAAAAATATTTTTAAATGAAACCCGACAATTTATAAAAGGAAAAGGTCAAAGGATCCGAGGAAAATTTTTTAATTCTATGTTAGCTATAAAAAAAAAATTGTAGGATATAGAATTCTACAGGAATAATTTCATTTCCGTCCCTTAACGACACATTTAAAATCCATTGGAGAATCTTCGTTATTAACGAGGTTTTGTGCCGCCCTAAATAATATTTTCACTGTTCGGAAATGCATTTATTTAAATTAAAATTTTTTGGAAACATGGCCGACTATGATGTTTTGCGTTACTGAATTATTTAGTAGCCTTCTTATAATTTTGCATTCATTTTCATCTGGAAAACTTTAATTTACAAGTAGGAAGGAGAGTGCTTAACAAAGGGCTTACAACAACCCCGGAAATTTCGGAGGCAAGCCTAATGCCTCTGTCTTTGACCAACCTCAGCTTACAAAGCTTTGGAGATGGCAATATAAAGTGAATATCAAACAATAAATGCAATCGATAATGAATACTCACCGGGTTTCGTTCGTTACCGTCTATTATGGATATGCTTTTTACGCTTTCTGATAATTTTTTTGAAATTTTTGAAGATTTCGTAGGAGAGAATATGCTCGGTAATTCATAATTGCTACTTGAGAGATTTTAAAATCCCTAACCAAATTACTGGAATATTCATCATTAAAGAGTATTAAAAGACAACTTTTAAAAGTCATCCCTCTAATAGCATGTTCAAGTTTGATTTATGCCCCGAACTCGACTGCCGGAAAACGTTTTTGCTCTCCTAAAGGCTGTCCCGGGTAGTTTTTTCAGTATAAATAATGATCAAACTTCGGCACTTACACCCTTTTTTGTGGCATTAACTGTTACCGTTATGAAAAAAGGAAAACAATGAAACTCGAAATTGCCAAAGTTGGACGAAAAAGCAAAAATGATGCCAGTCGATCATGGATGTGAGGCATTTTTAAGGCGAAGCCGGTCGAAGGGCACTGATATTCCTTTCAAAAAGGCGAAATAATTACGTTTTTCGAGTTTTGCGGCAGTAAAGGGAGATGCTAAGAGGAAATACGGTTTTCGGCATCAAAGGGAGACTCCCCCGAAAATTTATTCAGCATTCCGTTGAGGTGCAAAAGCCAAAATGCAAATGACTTATTTGAAAAATTTATTATTTAAGTTAGAGAATGCTGAAGAAAAAAATTTTCTCAAGTTTATCCGCGTGAATCGCCGTGCAAAGGATCCATTAGCTTGATTTACATGCGTAATTTTGCGGTGAGCCATTTGGGAATCACTTAACGCATTTGAGATAGGTAACAGAAGATGAAGCCGCTCGCCGGGTAAAAGAAAAAAAACAAAATGGTCTGAATGCATAACGTGGCAGTGCAATCCCAAGATTTTTCCGGCGGAGATCGGAGAGGAATTTGATGTAGGTCTTCGACATTCCTCTAAAACTCCCACATTTTTCTGTATCATCCGATACGTTTGCCTCGAAAAAAAAAAATAAATAAATAAATAAATAAACTTCGCCGCAAAGAAAATGAGCAGGTAAGCAACTCTTCGCTGGAAAATTCTTTTTTTTTTTTTTTTTTTTTTTATTTCACGGTTATGACTTTCGGGGAGAGCAAAAAGTAAATCTCATTCCGGATGGTGAAAAAAAAAACTGCTGCCACGTTTTATTGGCTTCCTCGAACGAAGAAAAGATTCCAAATTTCTTCATATCGGAAAATCTTTCAAGAGGCACACAATGATGTCTACCTTAGCAGTCAGTTTCAGGCCTTTTCCCCGTCTGGTGCTGATAAATCGCGGAAAGTAATTAATGAAGGCTTTTTCCCAATCCTCAAATCCTTTGAAGGAGCTGGAGCTTTTCTCCTTAGCTTTGGCTCAGGCCCTGCGTTTTCATTCAAGTCATTTGGCCTCCGATTTTTCTTGGGTTTCTTCAAATTCATTTTTATTTTTCCGACTCACCAGACCGATTGTCTCCGGTTGCATTTAAAGAACTGGTTTAATTTATTTTATTTTTCCAAAATATATATATATTTTT